>LQNS02277997.1:3901568-3913164 GCA_001587735.2 Parhyale hawaiensis | reverse complement strand
ATGTGCCCAGGGTGGTGCGTGGGGTGATGTGTCCAGGGTGGTGCTAGGGGTGAGGTGTCCAGGGTGGTGCGTGGGGTGGTGTGTCCAGGGTGGTGCGTAGGGTGATGTGCCCAGGGTGGTGCGTGGGGTGATGTGTCCAGGGTGGTGCTAGGGGTGAGGTGTCCAGGGTGGTGCGTGGGGTGGTGTGTCCAGGGTGGTGAGAGGGGTCATGAGCCTAGGGCGGTGCGTTAGGTGGAAGGACACGTACATCTGAAGAAGGATGTGTACATCCGACTACACCATTTTCATAGTAAGAGTAAGGTTTTCATTGGGGGTCAATTGTGTCCTTTTGGTCGGTAATGAGTAAAGTAGGACATAATGGGTGGACAGCGAGAGACGTACAGGCACTACTCGGTATACATACGTTACGCTCGCTTATGCAGTTTTCGATACGGGTTCAAAAATTGTACAGTGTACGTACATCGAACATCTGGAACTAAAATTCCTGAAGCTCTATAAGCCAAGAACTGCATAAGACAGTATGGCAAACAACGAGGACTTCCCATACTACTTTACATTGAACATAACTGCCTAAATACGTTACAACAAGACCGTCCAACTCACCGGAGCTTCGGCACATTGAGCTGCGCGCAGTATCGCTCCTTACCTGCAACATGAAAAGCAAAAATTAGAGTCGCACATTTCGAAACATCCCAGGGCATGTGCTGTATATAAAAACATGAATCTCCGTTCGCAAAGTAAATACCAAAACCGTAGACGTCGCAAAATGAACCTTGGCACTAGCTGTGGTCTTAGTACTGTTTTCAATTATTTAATCACTTATATGCTTAATGATCTGTGAAGGAAATTCCGATGATGTTTTACACCATGTGTGTATAGGTCCCGCAAGGATACCAATAATGAGTTAAATCCATTAAGCACATAGCTGTCATTCTACCCAACAACCTTTTCCAAATAACAGTTCATAAAATAAAAATTATTATAAAAAACAGTTCTGGATGACTAATGTCATATCGATCGCCACCTGCCGAGACTGCTACTTACAAACAAATAGGCTATCCCTTCGCATCACATATACCACGGGTAAATGAAAAATATTATAAGTACAAGAACAACACGATTAAATGAAGACTTAGAGGGCTCCAAAATCTGCCGTTAGATACCATTCAGCAATAGAAAATTTAAGTCTGCAAGGCTGCAATAAAGGTAAGTAGCAAAATATAAATTTTGGAAGAGAAGTTATAAAGAGGGACTTACTGAGTCTAACATCATGATACTGGACAGTGTCTTTTTAATAATTACGGTAACTAGTGCATTTCAATTTTACAAGACAGTGCTTATTTGCGCCACAGCGCCGTTTAATTTTGCAGGAAGGCGCAATAGTTGCAGTATAGTGCAGTTTAATTTTGCAAGAAGATGTCATACTTGCAATATAGCGTAGTTTGATTTTGCTAGAAGAGGTCACACTTGCAATATAGCATAATTTAATTTTGCAGAAGGGCACCATACTGACAACAATGAATTGTTCCAGTTTGTGAGAAGGTATAGGTGCGGTAATGTGTAGTTTCATGGCATAAAAAGACGCCGTACTCGCCATAGACCGTACTCTAATTTTGCAAGAAGACGCGATGCTTCAATGAAGCGTAATTTAATTTTGCATGACAGCACACTCGTAATAAAGTGCAGTTTAATTTAACAGACATACACAAACGTTGCAATAATAGGGAGTTTCATTTTAAGATGCGATACACTTGCAACAAAACGTGGTTTCATTTTGCAAGTAGACGCCATGTTTGCAATAAAGCCTAGTTTAATTTTACAGGAAGACGCCATGGATGCTTGCAATAAAGCCTGGTTTAATTTTGCGTGACGGCACACTCGCAATAAAGTGTGCCCAGGTGCAGCTAAGGTCGGGACGGCGACGTGCGTAGACAATAATGTCGGCGGGCGAGCGGGCGCGAGTGGGCTGCAGCCGACGTAAGCTCGTTACCGTGGTAACACGGGCGCTCCTGCGAGGGTAACCTGAGGGCAAGAGGGGAGCTGAAGCGCGCAGCCAACGCGATACGTCAAGCAGACAAAAGACGGCGGCGATATGACGGAGGGTCACACGGGTACGAAGCAGCGACCCGTTTATTGACATCCAGGGACTGACGTTGAAGTTTCGTTAATGATAATGTCAGGATATTGGAAAATTGAAGCGGTTTAATGTGAAGGCATCAGCTAACTTTGATAAAGCAATATGATAAGGGGGAGCGTTACTGTGGCAAAAGCACAGAAGTGTCCTTCGAGTTGCACAGTGTCATCCAGGGTCTGAAACTAAAGTTAAGGTAATAATGATGAGAGGTTATTGAGGAACTGAGACGACAAACGAAACTTTGATGAAGCAGATTTCATAGAGAAGATTGCAACTGATGTCAGTCGAGGTGCCGCTGACGTCGCATGATTGATGCTAAAATTAATCTACAATATAATAAAGACCGATGTGTATTTATCGGTTTGTTTATTTATTTGTTTGTTTATCCATTTTGTGTCACGCTTTAACAAAACACATAGGCGGAAATTAGCCCAGGTTAGAGGCTTTGGTCGCCCTCTCAAGCTCCATTGAAAAGTGATCGGTAGAAAATAGGCCGGGTTGCAGAAGATGGCAAACGTATTTTAATCAGGGACAGTTGAAATTCAAACAATGAAAACATCTCAGACTTAGTCTGATTTGTACGAGTATTAGCTCCTCCATACATCGAATCTACGGCAAAGTATCATCGGACGACCATTTGTCTGAATGCACTTCTTGCATTGCCGAAATTAAACTCGCAGCACTGAAGATATCTGATGCATCTTGATTCGTAGTTTCATCCCACAGATGATTTCGTTGTTTCAGCTATTCTCCCAAATTTAATTCAATGGTCGATGAAACAGCTTTCGCTGAGCAAAAAAATCATTGGACCTGTATAGGCTAGCCTACCGTATCCACAATACCGAATCTGAGCTATTACTTTGAGCGTTGCTGATCAGGCTGCTATAAGCCATATATTTTCTCCATTTCCGAAAGGGAAAATAAAAGTTTCGATACTGGCGGCTGTGAAACCGTATACGCTCATCTCAGGGTGCTTAGGTTAGCAGTTGTAATAACGAATGAATGATCAATGAAGAAGGTCATTCTTCGCTGTCATTTTATGACAGCGCGGGCCCTCTGGTTAAGGTAATAATGATCAAATGCTGCAGAGAAATGAAGAGCATAAAAAAAGTATTTCTACATCAGCTGAGATGATTACTGCCCAATACCATGTCGAGTTACAACACAATTGGCGTTTAGAAAGTCACTTAGATAAATATCGAAAGAGAAGCAGTATGCTGAATTTGGCTATTATGAAGATATGTCAGCGTGGGTTGTGCTAAAGCTGGGTTCACACGGGAGTTTTGCTCGATGCCTGAAACCTCTCATGCCAGCATCAGAGAAAGTTCACGTTAAGGTGAAAATTGTCCCCACGTTTAAAGATGAAACATGATTGAGTTTTGCCACACTCTAGTGCGAGGATTTGACATTTTTATGAAATTAATTTTAAAAATTCGATGAGGACTAGAGAATATTTTATTTAAAATTTTGGTAAAATACTTCAGTGGCGAGGGCTGATTTACGGTGTTTATTTTATTCGGCTGTACCATAGCTTCGTATTGATTTGTATGCTCTTTTTTAACACGAACTAAGTTATATTCGGCCATTGCAGAGCACAATGATGAAAGAAGATGATTCTTTACTGTCTTCTTACAGTACACAAAACCGAAGTGTTCGCATGCCACGACACTAGTCAACCATGATGCTTCACAACGTTCGCAGTATCGCAAGAATATTCTCGCGCTACCATGAGACAAAGTCTCAGCAAAACTGTTTAAAATTACTGCAGTGATACACATACGGTCAGAAGACAGGGCAGCCACAGTCGCAATTAACAACTACGGAGAGAACAGTACAACTAACAGTTCAAAACATGATATAATTTTGCCCCTCCCGTAGGAATAACATTATTAGGTACGCGCCACGGCAACAATCGATCGCACTGACCCATAGTTATGGGTGGAAAACACATAAAAGCAAGATATTTCGTTCTTAATGCTGCATTAGGGAAGGTGAAACATTAAATACACTTTTTAAATGTTCGACATAATTAAACATGGAAGTGCGTCATTAGTGTCTCATTGATCAACATCAACTACAGGCAGGGACGAGTAAAAATGGCACTGGTCTACAAAAAAACTAATTCTGCGAAATTACGAACTGCTATTAATTCACTATTTGGCTACTGACTATCGCTGCAACGGTAACTTGGCGGACGGGTTGAGTTCTGCGTTAAAAAATTATAGTTTTTGGCCGTCCCATAAGTAAAAATACTGCAACAGCTTCTCCGGCGGCCATAAATTTTGCTTGGTTTCAGCGACTCGCCATTGATATCCTCGAAGGAAATGCCGTATAGAAAACGTCACCTGTAAATCACAGTGGCAGTTGTGCAGGAATAATACTGATGGTATACAAAATCAGCTCGTCATAGGTAACTTAACAATGAGACCTGATGTCCGAAAACAGTAGTCTCGGTAGATTTGGAATAACACGGTAGAGTTATGTGTACTTACAGCTAGTAGAGTCACGGAAAATACGGCTAGAGGCATTCAGTGAAATTGAAATATAAGCCTCCAGAAAACAAACTGCTTGTAACTAAAGTAGTCAGGATTGCACAGTCGGAGTCTTAAGAGTAGGTGGAGTGCGGGTCGGATAACCAATAGTTCCATTAATCGAAGTTGGACTCAGAATAGAATTTCTGACTCCGATTCCGTAAGCTTGATTATATGAAAGTTTTTATAAGTTATCGATATCACGCCTCCGGAAACGACATCCCTCCTTCCCCCCCCCCCAACCACGTAATTCATTGCAACTGTCAAAGAGTAAGTTTTATTGCCTGGCTCCATGTGAATATTTTTGGTAGTGAAGAATAGGCCGAAGTCAATAGCTTTTTAAAAAGCTAATAACGTTAAGGAGTCGATCGGTGTCTGAGTCAAAAGTAGGAGTCGGGATCAAACGCCTAAGAATACCGTGAGTCGGAGTCAGACAAACTCGTATCTGCAAGAGCTGGAGTCAGACCCTGCACATTTTGACTTTGCTACCATGAGTGCAATCATAAGTAAAGAACCAACTGAGCGCCAGCTTTCAGTAGAGTAAAATGAATGCCTGAACCAACACTGCACTGTGGCTTCAGGTATTGAAGGCAAACCGATAACGCTTGAGACAGCCAAAAACTTGGACCTGCGCCGCCTCAAGTGTAATTGTTTTGCGACCTAAGCCTGAAACTCGTTAAAACAAGCCGGATTGTATGCGGATGAATCAGAGACGTTGAAATAAAAGCTGCAAAATTGGTGGGCACCCGACAAGGTTACGAATTCCTGTTGACAATGTTATGCGAGGTCCTGTTGAGGAATAACAAGGGACAAAAAGCGTCCTTTGGTGACAGTGAGCAGCGTAAGTTGCGTCAACTTGAAAAATAGATGGGATTGCAACTGATCCTCTACGCATTAATATTACTGTCTCTTTGGAGCTGAAAGACGAAACCTAGGCAGTTACTTAACAAGGCTGAAAAAAGGAAAAACGACAATGGGCGGTAAAACGAAGTTATAAAAAGCATGAAGCAACAACAACGGACAAATAAAAGCTTCTATTGGCATTGTCAAGGCTGTGTCCCATAAACAGAAAGAAAAAAGAAAGATACATCATAAGAGTTTGTATTAATCATGAAACTTGAACATTCTCAGTTTCGAGAAACAACAATAAAAAATAAGTTAACGTAAAACAAACACGCGACGTTAGGTTAATGCAGACAGACATTAACGGAAGCTGCAGATGATCTTAACTTCAAGAAAGTACAGGAAAAATCAGTCGCAGTACAAACATATCAGCGACGTATGCTTATGAAAAACAGACATTTATCAAACCTAGACGATCTCAATTTCACACGAAAACAAAAAATTCCTGGGGAAGAAAAATCTATCAGCAGTGCGTGAGTCACGTAGGTACAACAAGCGATTCCGTGCTCCGTGAGTCAACGCTGTATGATGCCAGTCACAACCGGCACATCGCGGCGTCTATTATATCATGTGATCCTCGGGATCACTTCACCCATCACTTGCGTCATCCGCGCAGTACAGAGTCCAGTGGAGCAGGTGCGTCATGCAAAAAGCCTTAACGGAATCTTTAACCGCAAAAGAAGCTGGTTTAAGGTTTCTGTAGCGGCCAAGGATTCTTCCAGGGAACGCTCCTGTGGACGGAACGAAAGTTACATCAACTGGAAACGATGGCGTTTTTTTTATGGGCAAACGGTATATCTTCTCCCCATACCGTCCACATCTGTCTTCTCAGCAGTGGCAGTAATTGAATAAGCGCTAGGGCGGTAAAAAATTAAAGTCATTACGACGAATTTTGGAAGATCGGCCAGCTTGGTGCTTTTTGGCGTACAGTTTCGGTCAAAACCAACATTCTGTGTCGCAAACAGCGTTGACAAAATGAGTTACACTTCAATAGCAGCCAGCTTAGCGAGTAACCAAACCCTCATTGTGAACAACAACTATACGTTTAACAACAACTGTATTTCCGTATACATGTAGATGCGCTGGTTATGTGTGTGACATGTGAGTGCGTTAGCTCGAATCTACCAGCACGCGCACTGCTGAGCGTTCTTTCCCTAACGTAAAAACGCAACACCAGCAATGAAAATTACGACTCGAGCGAGCAAAACTTAGCCACGACGATAAATTTGACACCACGAGCGACAACCAAATACGGGTGGCGGGCGCGCCTGTGTCGGCGGAACGCAGGACGTCGGCGACGTCGATGACGCAGCCCCCCGACCCTCCCAGCTCCCCCCGACCCACCCTCACTCTCCCGGAGTATAATGAAGAGTAATAGAGGCTATAGGCGACCTCTCGCTGCCGCCGCTGCTGGTGGTGGTGGTGTGTGTGTGTGTGTGCCCGCAGCCACACAGGACAATCTCCCTCCCACCACCTCCATCTCATCACTTGCTCTCTCTTGCTCCTGCTCTTGTCAGCTATACGGGTGTATATGTGGTATACTTTTGTACATTACCCTTATACTGTTCTCCTCAGCCCATGACAGCTCAGTAATTTAAAAGTAATACGCCAGATACAGTAGTATTTGTGCGAAAAATGCGGTATTCGGGCAACGGTGGATTTAAACTTGCCCTTCGTAAGAATAGTTTTACAAGTTGTAGCGTAGCCGAATGTACCTCTACGCCAATAATAGCTTGGCGTGGCCTACAAAGTAAGACTAACCAAAATTCAATTTCTTTCAAGGAAGGGATTGTTCGATAAGGCAGGATTAATGGATGTTCGTTGATATGGGGTACAAAAGCTGAAAGTCGTGGGGTTTCACGATACCCCTCTTTCAAACAGCAAGAAATCTGACAAAAGAAATGGTTTGTAAATTGCAAGCTTTAGCTTCACCAGCCATGAATAGTCTTCCAGAAATAAAAATGGAAGGGACAACGAACGAATGTCACTTAACGCAAAGAACTCGGATGAGTGCAGCCAGTGAGAGCAAAGCAAAATCGGAGACCCAAACGGAGAACAATGCAAACGATAACCGGTAGGATTAGACAACAAAGAAGAAGAGTTGACACGGATAAAAATTATGTATGGTACCGAGGAGATGAAACCAATGGTAAGATAGGTTAACAGATATCCCTATTATCATGGTTCTTAATTCTAACAACCGTGCCCACTTAAATAACTCGATCGGCATGGAAGAACATGCGGACGTAACCTTGACGTATGGCACATCCTACATCCATACGTCACCTGTCAAAGAAAAGATAAATAAAGACAGCGAGAACAATAAATTTTCATTCAGGGTATACACGACGCATCGGACTCTCAGACAGAAGCAAACAAACAATGCAAGGAGGAGCACAAAGCCCAATGACTAAGGAACGTCAGCTCGAGAATAAATTAATAGAACCCCGCCTCGATCGACGAGCGAACTTGAGAGGCGTATCGCAACAGCCACAACAAGCCCTTGTGTTGAACCTTCAGGTCTGGCACATTCCTGAGCAAGCAGCAACTGTGCTTAGAAGAATCGCAGGAAATGAGAGCAACAACCGCCGGTCGCAGGCACGAAGTGCTGATGTCAGCACAAGCAGAGCGCGCCGTGTTGCATGGCAGCCGGGGAAGGTGGAGAAAGGACAGCACGCCAAAGCAATGCCGTGGTAGACTTTGAAAAAAATTGTTCTGGGAATATTCTCCAAGGAAGTTTGTGGATGAAAAC
The DNA here is from genome assembly GCA_001587735.2 of Parhyale hawaiensis. NCBI lineage: Eukaryota > Metazoa > Arthropoda > Malacostraca > Amphipoda > Hyalidae > Parhyale > Parhyale hawaiensis. Next base: position 3,904,844 of record LQNS02277997.1, on the reverse strand, counting down.
ATGGATATTGAGTGTAGAAAATATACTGAAGATATTCAGTTGAAGTAGGAGGTCGAGGCAAGGACGCAGCCGCTACCACCAGAAAAGATATACATTCTGAATATCATCAACGCAAACAGAGCGCGGTATTGCAAGATGAAGAAAAGCACGATAGCGCCGCCGGAGCAGTGCAGCCGTGGACATTTACAATAAGTTTATCCTCAGAAAATTTCTAAAACGTACAAACCTAAAACAAGGAAAGAAATCGACCTTATAAAACACACAGAAGTTATATCCTTTCTAAAAACGTTGTCAACACAGTATCATTACTAAAATAATTTCTTGGAATATGTGTTCCGAAGAAATGATAGCCCAAATCTCCAACTACCCTTGTCCAATAGCTCAAAAGATTCTCTGATAGTTTAAAACGGAAATTCTCTCCATACAAAAAAAAAAACATACGATTCATCACATGCATCTTTCGTGATGAGCAAACAGTCTAGCCTAGACACGTCTTGGATATAATCCCTGTATGCTGTACCATTACAAGACATCACGTGATTTAGTTTTTAAGTATGGTCGCCTCCTCACGAGTAAAACTCAATTGTACCCCGGTAGGCCCACTATGACGGTGTGAGTTACGCTTCGAAACATGTCAGAGCTGCATTAATAAATCTTCGAAACATTCCGGTCACGAGTGTAACACTAACACCTCGAACAAGTCCCGTAATTCTATGTAGTTGCGTCTTATCGCCAGGTCGACCAAACATCCGCCCAGCCTTATCAACCCCAGCGCCGCGATGCGGCCAGCATCGGTAAAAAAAAAATAATTGTAGCAAAATAAGTGCACGTCGTCGACAGGAAGGCAGCGTATAACAAACGAACCGCAGGTACACTTATGGCAGATGCGTACGCCCGCTAATTTCAAGGGAAACGTCTCAATGGACGAAGTCGCCCAAGAAGCAAGCCGATAACAAGCAATAAAACGGCCCCGCAATTGATTACGGTGCGCTCTGATTAGCAACAATACGGTGGTCGGTCACGCCTGTATCCGGTGGGTGTCCCGAAGCCGGGGAGTTGTCGTGCGGTAGGGGAGGACAGTTTGCTACTTCAGAGATGGAGGAGGGCGAGGCATCGTTCATCGTGATGCCGATGGTGATGATGATGGAGGCATACAGGTATAATGAGGATGGTGAGTATAGAAAAGGAATACTGCCATAATGCTAATGGTAATTAGCCTAAGCCCAATATAATTGAGCTTGGTCACAGAGGCGCAAGCAATAGCTTTACAACAACTGCAGCTACTATTGCTGGTAAGAAAGATAGCAGCATATGACCATATATAACGTTGACGGTGAATAACGTGGATCCATAACGCCAAAATTCTCATGAGTACAAAAGTCGCATTGCTCCAAGTATAGGATGATGGTGATGGAGACATATATTTAGTGATGCATGTAATGGAGATCTATCGAAACAATGAGTATTATGATCATGATGGAGATTACTACACATACATATTTACTACAGATAATGTTCAAGATATATCATAATGATCGAGAAGAAAGCCTATCGTCATAATGAGTAAGTATGGGTAACATGCAATCGTTAAGATCACGATGGTTTTTTTATGATAGATGCACACGCAGAGTCAAAATGGAGATGTTAATGGAGGCCGACTACGATGTTGAAGATCGTAGAGGGAAGTGAAAACTTTGGAAAATAATTTGCACGCATTCAGCAGCAGAAGATAGACAACGTAGTTCTCCCAGAGGTATGCATCCCGCAGCATAATATGCACGAGAAGGGTATAGAAGGCACTGAACATCGAACAGACGCCACTTGCGGCGCGGGACACACGCGTAAAGCCTCACAGTGTCGCCAATACAGTACGGCTACCGCTTTGCATCAGCGGGTCCTAAAGAAAATCTTTTGCACAGGCCGCCATTTCGAATTCTTTCCACACACTTGAAGTTACAATGATTTTTCATACGGGGAAATCCAACTCATGCAGGTCTTCACGCTCGCTAGAAAAGGCTCCGTCCCACCTCCTAAAAAAAAAAAAAAAAAACAGAACAAAAGTATGCGTATCAGCAGATAGAAGAATAATAAAAATTTACTCGGAAAATATGTAGTATTTTTTCGTATCCACAGAGACAACTGCTTCAAACTGTATAACTGATTCCTTCCAAATTCAGCTACAATTACGTATTTTCAAAGGCCCTGGTATTGAATTTTTTGCTACATCGATCGTTCGGTAGGTACTTCACTTTATCGCTGGAGTTGCTTTTCTCTCGGCCGCAGCCGCCTCGCCTATAAAAACCACCGCCTCGGTGGCGAAAGAACAAAGGTCCTGGAAAGTGACCCACATGCTCAACGGCGACCGCTGTCCTGGCTAACTGTCCTACCTCCATTATAAAGAATATTTCACAGGCAGTGTTACTTCGACATTCAAGCCGTTATGAATGTTTCAGCCACCTTGTACGTCTATACATTGCACAGTAATTTTTAATACGACAATAAAAAATTTTGAGTCCGTTATTCACCGGAAAACTTATCGTACTGTTTGTTCTAAGCACGACAAGCAGCTCATTTGGTTATTCGCTCTCTTAAAACTTCTATGCATTCTTCGTCGAATGCTTCTTTTCTGTTCTGACTAAATGCTTGACTTGTATTTCAGCGACGGCAAAGCTATCAACAATTTTCACTGATAAATTTTCAACAATAATGACGACAGATCGCGAAGAAACAGAATCCCATTTCATAAGATATACTAAAAAAGTTTCCATGTATATATGTTCACTGCTAGTCATTTGCTAGCTAATGAACACTGAGTAAAAATGAAGTAATAGCCACAGGTACCAGAGAAGTGGCTTATTTACTGATGAATATATCGAAGTTGGGCTTTAAAAGCAATAATATGATGATAATAATACGATGATGCATAGCAGAAATATTGACTTTTCTGAAACTCGAGAAGATACGAAAAAGGTAGACAGAAATTTAACTCTCCACAGCAGCAGCAGCAACACTTTAGTTCCCCTAACGCGCGGCACCAAAGGATAAGCTGGAGCGTTGCAGTTCCGTCAAGGCAGCGGCACCAAAGGATAAGCTGGAGCGCTGCAGTTCCGTCAAGGCAGCGGCACCAAAGGATAAGCTGGAGCGGTGCAGTTCTGTCAAGGCAGCGGCACCAAAGGATAAGCTGGAGCGCTGCAATTCCGTCAAGGCATCGGCACTAAAGGATAAGCTGGAGCGGTGCAGTTCCGTCAAGGCAGCGGCACCAAAGGACAAGCTGGA
>LQNS02277997.1:3858674-3886384 GCA_001587735.2 Parhyale hawaiensis | reverse complement strand
CCAGCAGCGATGGCATCGGCACCAACACTAAGAACAGCAACAACAGCTATGGCTATCATCAGCACCAACGCTAAGAACAGCATCACCAGCAGCGATGGCATCAGCACCAACACTAAGAACAGCATCACCAGCAGCGATGGCATCGGCACCAACACTAAGAACAGCATCAATAGCAGCGATGGCATCAGCTCCAACACTAAGAACAGCATCACCAGCAGCGATGGTATCAGCACCAACACCAAGAACAGCATCAATAGCAGCGATGGCATCAGCACCAACACCAAGAACAGCATCAATAGCAGCGATGGCATCAGCACCAACGCTAAGAACAGCACCACCAGCAGCGATGGCGTCAGCACCAACACTAAGAACAGCATCACCAGCAGCGATGGCATCAGCACCAACACCAAGAACAACTTCACCAGCAGCGATGGCATCAGCACCAACGCTAAAAACAGCATCACCAGCAGCGATGGCATCGACACCAACAATAAGAACAGCATCACCAGCAGCGATGGCATCAGCACCAACGCTAAGAACAGCACCACCAGCAGCGATGGCATCGACACCAACAATAAGAACAGCGGGAGACCGTGCAGAGCCCAACAGTCGGAGAGGACATCGCAGCAGTGACACAATGTAACAGAGCCGCCTAACAATGAGCTATAGAGAGGCCGAGGCTATATTGGACGCTCCCATAGCATGGGTTACAACAGACAGCTTCAGTAGACAGATGCGACTGATGTGTTTCAGCCAGAGGACTCTACCTACCTACCGATGAACGTCGGCCGGGTTCCCGGCAACGACCTGCAGGCCGTCGCTCGTTTGCATGTTTGGCGGACGAACTCGGGAGCGTTCGCCTGTCACACAGGCCCGCGATGTGGGGACGAGAGCACATAGCAAATCCGTTGAACGAATTATTATTATTAAAACTTCACGCTTGAGCTCCCACGGACAGGTAATACAACCCAAATGAAGCATTTGCAACACCGGGAAGCCCAAAACGCTGCTAAAGAAAATCCAGCAAAAAACCATTAACAGCTGACTTAAAAGTCTGCAGGCCAACACGACCAAAAGCCGATGCAGGCAACAAATTCCAAACTTCAGTCGACCAGGGCACGAAGCACCGAATTTCAAAGAACTCACGCTGACCTGCGACGGGTAGACGAGGCTAGTCAAAAGCCCTTGAGAGCGCAGGGTCCCTACACGTCAGTGGGTGAAGTAGGGAGTAGTATATCATGGGTGAGAAATGGTAACAGCTTTGGGAAGCGCATGCTAGATGCCTATATAAGATCTGCCTATATGTCACAGGGTGAAATAGGGACGAGTATATTGTGGATAAGAAATGACAGTCAACACGTCATCAGTGTCGAGGAACTCATGCACGCTATGCGCCGCTGGGTGAATTAGGGACTAGTAAATCGTGAATAATAATAATAATAATAAAAAAAATGCTCGTTGGTGTAAATTGTTCAATGCAGCAACGTGATGTATAAAGTAAGTGATGTCAAGAGCAAAGAAAACGCCAGAAGCTTCTAAAAGGGCCAGCTGGTGCAGCTGTCATCTACTAGCGAGTAGAGATTGAAAATATTAAGATGCAGTATGAAAAATAACACCCTACGGCACACACTCACACTGCTTGGAGAGTCCGGAAAAGCAGGCTACGGTAGTTCGAACTTTCATTAACTGACACCTAAAACACAAATCTACGGGGTTACTAAAAAACCAATACTGAAGAGTCTTTCTTCCATTTCACTGTCATACAGGAGAGGCAAGATCTTCACTTTTTTCATCAATTGGGAAAAAATAGGGAATATGCATTATAAGAACCCGCAGAGAAAAAACACCAGGTAGTTTTAACTTTTATTGGCTGGTACCTAGAAAACAAAACCGGAAAAAGTAAGAATCCAAAACCCCCAACGCAGTGGAGAGCCGAGAAAGTCCAGCAGGTACAAATTTCCGTCAGCTGGCCCGTAGCAACGAAACAAGGTAAATGCAGCTATCACTACTTTCTACTACCAGGCAAAGGCAAGTAGTTCCAAGCAGCTATCACTACTTTCTACTACCAGGCAAAGGCAACTAGTTCCAAGCAGCTATCACTACTTTCTAGGCAACTAGTTCCAAGTTTCTTGAAGCGCACGTACGGAGCTTCCAAAATAAAACTGTAAAATGAAGCTCGACAAGACGACGCTCTTGCCGAAGTGGAGTGTGAGGAAAGGCCAGCAAGTTCAGCTCTCACGAGCGTGTACGTGTCGCACCAATAACAAACCGACGCCATCAGAACATTAGGGACAGGCTTATGGAGGGTCTCGCAGCGCTACACACACACACACAGGGACATCTCCTTATCTATAGCGACCACAGAGGCCAACAAGCTCGCTTGTTCAGCCTGGCTACGCTGCGCAGCTTCGGCTTACAGAGGGGCAGTGATCATGTGCTTTATTTGGATGTACCGTGGCACCACCACACGCCGGACACTCTCAAAGTATTATGGTGCGATCGGCTGAGTGCATACAAATACTCGCTGAATTAAAAAATTGTAGAAGGGTCATTCATTGCAATTTTCTACAGTGATACAGCTGAATATAGCCACCAGGAACATGACTAACTTTTTTTTCGGGCTAAATTATATAGCTGCGTATGCGAGTAAATATGTATCTCAAAATAATAGTATCATGGTTGACACCCGAAGCTCCAGCTAAACTGGCGAACCGAATGCGCAGGTTTCAAGTTCCGAACAAGTTAACGCAGATTAGAATTAATTACCCCCATCGAAGTACACGAACGATCTCTTTACTTTCCCAAGTTACTTAATTGCTGTTAGTAAAAGGAAACATTTCTTTCTGACGTTACTAAGGAAACATAAAAACACCTTCTGGATTATCATCAGAAGAAGCGACCCCACGTTTAAATATAGGCAATTTTTTTATCAAGAAAAAAAAAATTAAACGAACAACTTTTATCGTTTGGTCCCCGCATTCTTGAAGAAGAAGCATCTCGACACGAATTTCTGCTTCTGTGGCTACCTTCTCAGTACATCATACTGTATCGTTGGAGTATTTATACTGATTAAGATAAAAAATCACGACCGATCATCCTACCAAAGAATGCGATATCGCTCGACGAGTGGCAAACAATTAAGTAAACACGGGACCATTTACCGCTATAGCGGAGTGATGTTCTAGCGATAAAATAGCTTTCATTTGTACATTACAATAAATATTGGTAAAGAAACAATTCAGCTTGCTCAAGAATGTCACGTGATTGTCCTTCCTATGTCCGCATGTTCTTAACGAAATCCAATAAACGCCCAGCCGATTTCAGTGCTGCTGCGCGTGGTGGTTCAAGTAAGGAAAAAAACCTTCATTTCCTCGGCCAAAATATAAGTACACATTCTTCCCGTTATCATCGATATTTTACTGCTGTGGTTACGTGATTATCCTGTTAACGATAACTAGAATTCGTCCGGACATAATAAGCCCGCTAGGGCAAGCACCATCGCCTGGACACAGCTAATCACGTACGCTGTTTCCAATACAGCCATGCTTTCGATTACGCTACGGCGGCTTTAAAAATCTTCAATTTGAGTGTTCAAATAAAAGTATAGGAACAGCGTTTGCGTAGCAGTGGCGGCAAGGCTCGTCGATCATATCTTTTCAGGCCACACAGATGTTCGCCTCGCGTACAAGTGTACCGTGAATACCGACCGCCGCCTGCGGGAAACGAATGGTTGCATTCGTAACGATTCAGCCAGAGACTGCTGCTATTTATCAAACTCTCCTAGTATAGCGCACTAGCACGCTAGGTCGTAAGCTACAGCCCAGTAGAGTGCTAGAAGGTCCTGAGGTATAGTCAAGTATTCTGGAAAATTCAGGTCATACATAGTCGCAGTCGGAGACAAAAGCCACGTATCGCAGAGCTAGAAGGTCCCTATAGGTGGTAGAATATTCTGGAGCCATCAGCTGATATTATAGGCGGCAAGTGATGCATGTATAGAGGCGTGCGGAGACGAGCGACATCTTCGCTGATTCCGTCGTTACAAAATTGTCGGATCGTCAAGCTTGGCAGAATATGTACGCGTATGGGAGAAAATGTTCTTGCCGTTGCAAGGCTCTAGGGTAAAATTATTTCAAGTTGCATAAAATAGCAATGGAAAATATTAACTTCAATTATCTTACCGTTTATTTATCCGTCGGTTTTATTCCTTGTGCGTGATACTCAACGACTGAGTGTTTTGTACGACTTTGAAGCTTATAAACGTATTTTTGACAAGTACATATTTGCTGGCTACAATCATTGCAACCTACGTACAACGTACAAATTTCTTTCATGCTTTTGGCAGTACAGATGGAATCGTAACCATTTAAAATGAAGTGCTAAGAAAAACTTAGGCGTTACATACCGAAAACCGAAGTAGTGAATAAAGGATATCAGGGAAAAGTGGACTGGCAGTTACTTTGAATTGCTCGAACACGACCAAAAACATTGGCCTAGAGACCCATCTTGCTGCACTCGCTCTTTAGGCAATTTTTTCGCCGAGTCGGTATAGCATTGTTGGTGAAATGATACACTTTTACTTCTCGTCTGCGTTGGGCTTTGCGCAGTGCTAGCAATTCCTCGAGTAGTACCGTTTGCACTGGCGTTACTCGAGGTATAGAGTAGTCACGTCATACTCCGCAACAGGGCCTATAGAACGAGGTGCCATAAGGTCCTCTAGTGTACCCACCCAGCCTTCCGCTAACGAATCCATCAATACTGGGTATGTTCTACCACTATGCTTCATCAACAGCCGCGAAAGTATAAATTTTATGTATATATATATATATATTTCTGCTACTTCTTTAAGCATTATTTTCCCAAGCTCTTAACGGTGTTGTCAAAAAATGAACGTACTGCATTACATTTTACTTGCTGGAAACATTTGAGTCTCAGAAAATTCTTTTTGACAGAGTAGTTTAATAACTAGTGCATTTGCGGGCGAACAGTTCCAACGCAAGTAGACTCAGGTTTTACAGAGACATGCAACCACGACAAAGGATTGCATTTCTGTGAACCTAGAATAAAGACATAGACCTTGTGCCCTGCAAGCATTGTTGAGGTAATGCTTAGACTGCGTTAGATTAAAAGAGTTGCCTTTCTTACCAGTTCTAGGAAAGTATGTACATGTGGAGGTAAGTGAAGGTACATAGCCAAGGATCAACGTTTAGGTGCTGAGAACCTGCAGTGTTTTTTTTTTTTTTCAAGTGTTCCAATTCGTGAATAGAAGTGTGTCAGTTTGGGTACAATGCGGATACACAACTGTAAGTCTCCGCAGCAGAGACTGTAGCACCTCGCTCCAATATTCTCGAATGCCCGGAGCTCAGGATATCCCTAAATTCAACAACAAAAAATAGGGTTGAATCATCGCGTATCGCCTTGTATCATATCGTGAGACAACCCATGCCTAGTTTCGCCAATTAATAATTAATTCATTGTCTTATAAATATACACTCGCATTTAATTGAAACCAAAAAACTTCCATCCAGCGCCCACCGCGTGACTTCATATTTCAATCAGCGCTTAACAAGCAACTGGTCAAGTTTGCTAATTTTCATCTCAATGCCCAACTGATGTTCCCTTGTTTGCTACTGATTCTCTTCGTCAATATCCCGCTTAAGAGCAACCGTCGTGCCATGAATATTGTGCCAAGTCAGCTAAATTTGTGCCTGCTACTTCCGTCGCGTCTATTCTCTCCTTGTGTAACGTACAACTGATCGCAAAAGGCGAAAATTAACGCTCGTTGTGGAAGAAGTTTGAAGCATCGTTTGAAAAAATAGCCTCGCCGTTGTGACAACTGGTACCCAGAAATTTGTTGAAACTAAACTTAGATGTGGAACTGTTACTCATGACGCATTAGGAAAATGAGAATTTAATTAAGTAGTGGGAATTCCAGTTTTCAAGAGTTACATATTTCCGATCACTGTGAAACAGAACACGGAGGATCATCAAAAACGAAAAGTAATACTAACGTAGCTGATGAAGGCACATCAAAGGCACGTTCAAGTGGCGGGTGAAATTTACACTACGACACTTGACTTGTAAGGAACTTGAGACAGAAGCGTCAGCCTCGACAGTGTGAATTGTTCTGCAAGTGTCAGAAGCAATTCGATCGCGTTGAACCGCCCAAATATCCCATTTTAGGAAGTTTTTGGAAGTTTCAAGGGCACTTCATCAAGATTCAAGGCCTGAAGCTCGAGTCAACGGGTTTAAGCGAGCGTTAACTGTCTCAGATTCCGGACAAGTTACGCCTCGAGTTCTTAGCCGAGCAAAAGACATTAAAATTCGGTGATTACGTAAATTTTGTAGGTGTAGCCGCACAAATTGCGCATGTTAAACAGTTTACTCGTTACAAAGTGCAGGTACACGTTACAAACGACCTTGTTGGATTAACAGAAGCTACACGCAGCATCTCATTCAAACTAACGAGAGTGAAACATGTGGCTGATTCACAGATGCCATCCGCCTATCATACGGTTATAATGATAATTTTCATTGCGATTAAATGCGCTAAACTGTGGTGATACCAAGATACTTCCACAGTGCTATTTCATTATGCATGTTCTATCCTCATTGCAAGAAATATGTAAGATTCCATGTAATAAATTGCTCTGCAATGCAAAGTATCTTTTTGTTTTGAACCAACCATAGGTAAATGAAATAATATTATGTTTCCTACTGCACCAGCACCTGAAGTGAAATTAAATGAGTTGAAATATTAATCTTGAACTCCAGAAAATAAATATATATTTATAGCATCCTTGTAGGTATAGCTTCTTGAGTGATATATCAATACGAACGTTTCGAGCAAACTATTTCTTGTTTCCGTGAGCATTAAGGACATGTTGCGATGCAACTGTTCTCAAATTTGATACAATGTATACTTCACTGATTATTTTTTCGATCTGATAATGATTTGTACTTTGGTTTCAAAATACTTCGCTCATTTGTACCTCAAGTTCTATTTTATATCCCGAAATTCGAACCTTCAAAGCTACTGACTATTTGGTTAATTTTTGACGAGTCATCATATTTATTTCGTAAATTTTATATCGGAGATCGCTCTCCTCCACTTGACATCAATAAACTATTAATATGCCACACAGTATCGCCGCACACCGCGGAGACAGAGCTAAAAAGTCACCGGGTCGCAAAGTGTGGCAGGGTGTTCGTCGAGATCTAAAGCAATCAGGTCAGTTTCAGCAACAAAGGCCACATGTTGCTGGGCCAAAATGTTCCCGAGTCGCAGAGAGAGGCGGGCCTTATTTGAGATCTGGAGCATTCAAGTCAGATTCTACGATCGAGGAGGGTCAAAAGACGCAAGGCTTACAGGTCCACGTGGGGTGTAGAATGTGACCGAGCTCTTTTCGAAACCTGGAGCAATCAGCCAAACTCAGAGGCTATATGACTAGCGAAATTTCGGGCTCAATGGTAGACTCCAAATCATCGTGCAGCATAGCGGTAGATATAGGCAACAGGCAGTGTTCTGAAACCAGGCTATAGTTGCACCCTATGTCATCTTAAGCAAGTTTGTTCGCATGAGGCTTTCATCCATCCATTATTCCCCCCAACGTTCACATGTAAACGGAATTAAAAAACAATACTAGTCATTAGGTAAGATATACTTAATGATTCGGAAGCAATAACAAAAATAAAAACAATACTTATTTAAAAATGCCAAGCTGAAATCTTCTCAATATGTTGCTAGTATAAGAAATATTACGTTACAACGGACGATATATAATATAGCAATTGCAGAACAACTGCTGATGTCACGAATTTCAGTGTTCTCGCGCGCTACAGGTGATCAGCTTAGTTGAATTCGACCTTTGTTCTTCTTTTCGTAGACGATCTGAGTTTATAATTCAGGAACTGAACCTTTTGAAATACTTATACACTCGATTGTATCACATTTAAAGGTCGAACCTAATCCCTGGCAACCATTTTTTTTTCTTCAAATTAGAGGGTTGTCCTCACACAATCTTGCAGGCAACTTATATAATCAAATTAAAGGCAAATGTGTCCTCACCGCCGCGGTACCTACCAGGCCACTTGACTCCACCTCATTCGATTCGCACCCTACTCTCCCAGTCAACAACCCGTTTCTTCATATTGAAGGCATGTATCCTCCACACCGGTTACGACTCTACACAGTAAGAACAGGGCAAAGGTTGAGTCGACTCTCGTTGAGCTCAATGCTGCAGTGTTCGCCAAGGCCTGTCGTGTTTATACAGTTCGAGTCGCGTATATTCTTAGCCACCGAAAATAGCACATATCTACGTTATATTTATCAAATAATAATAAAATCTATGAAATTAACTATGTTACCATTACAGCAAGAGGTTTACAAGTAGCTAAGGAGAGAGGAAGTCATAGTTTGATTAGGTGTTGGGCGTAAGGGAGTTTATTATAAATAGATTACAACGATATAGATATAAATCAGATGAAGCATGGTGCATTTAACTATGTCTCATTTCTGGCGTCTTGGAAAAATTGGCGGTCGCGATGAAGTCACCAACGAGGAGTAAATTAGTAGTAGGCAGCAATTCTAGTGCAGTCGACCGTCGATTCCACTTTATCCGTCCACATCGGGACCAGCTGATTTGGCCACTTTAATCGGCTGTTCATACAAGGCGAAGTTAACAAGCTATAAGATAAAATATTGTTAACTGGAACGCCTCGTGGCGTGAGACCATCACCCACGCGCGGTGGGAGCAAGTTTCATCGCCCTCATTTTTGATGGTCAGGTAATCCTAGTTTTCTTGGTGTGGGTCGCATCGAGGACAGCCCACCACACTCCCTGCAAAAAATCATGAACACAGCTCAACTCCTTCTACCACTTATTGGGTGGACAGACAAATATATATATACAAACTTCACCGAAAACATTATCACCTCTCTCACTTCGTTCGCGGATGACAATAAGCACACATTCTCTGCGATATCATTTTTTCTTTTGCTTGTAAAAAGGGGTAAATTAGTAAATAAAAATAACTTACTGGTAATAAATAGGCAGACAGTTCATAATTCGAAGTCTGAACGACGTGGTTAAGTAGAGGCGATGTTAGTGAAACCTGTTGGCGGTAGGAGCAAAATTTTGGAAAAATTTTTAAATTCAAATACATACTGGCACTGGCATTCCTAAAGCTATAGACGCCTCTTAACATGAAGCAGTTCAAACACAATTAAAATTACACCGTTTTTAATACTTTACGTTTAGATTATAAACAAATTAATCACAATGTATGATTTCGTACAAGCAGAATACGTTGTCCACAATAAACGAAGCTACTTTGCAGACAACAACAATACACAGCGTTTGATTTCGTTTTACCAGAATTGGTCGAATTGTGCAGCTGGTCGTCTTAGCGGGCGGTCCTATTAGGAGGAATCGACTGTATCTTGGAGGCTTCCTTTAGCTGAGAGGCTGTCGATAAGCAGCATTTAACTAAACTCTTAACTCTGCGTCACCAAGAGCTGGGCACAATGTCAGAAACTGGGCCGCAGTAGAAAATATAAAAAATGCAAAAATATTCTTATATTTTTGGAGCCAAGAAAATAATGTTTGAACGGAGGCTGTAAGCTGGAATAAAAATTATTACAGGTAACCCTTTCGTACCGTCTGCACAAGTTTGTGACGTTATTAGGTTTTTCATACGAAAAGTGAAGTTAAATTTAGGCGCGCTAATAGGTTAACGGCAGTAAATGTGCGTGATCGTGAATAGGCAATGTGAGCATCTGGTCTACCTATGCAGAATAATCGAACGTACAGAATGGAGACCACTTGACTCTAGTGCGCGTCTACTTCACCCTTTATCGTCGTATCATCTGCTCGGGCCATCTCAAGCAATGCCAATCCTTCGAGCAACTGAATTTCGGTTTAATTTTTAGGGTTAACACAAGTACGTTCACAAACTCGCTAACAAGCTCTGAAAAAGTGTCAGTTAATGAGTTCGGGTTGTACCTAGGTATATTAGCATTCTTAAAGTTCTAAAATCTTCTCCCATTTGCGACCTTGTGTTCCGTCCATAGAAATATTCATCCAGATGGCTAATAAAGCTTCCGGATGCCGAAGTCTGTGAACTTTCCAGCTTACCCTCGCCACAGACTTCATCAGCTACTACATTTTCATCCAGATGATTATCAAAGTTTTCGAATGCGTTAGTTACAGCTAGGCTAAGAACTCGTCGCCTAGTCTAGCGCTCACCATTTCACACAATAATTATATTCGTGCTGAAGTTAAGAGATGACTAGAAGATTTTTGACGTCTTAGGCCTGGTGCTCACGCATGACAATTTGTGTTGCCGCTACCAGCCTAGAGACAACTCAACTTATCCATTTACGTAGCCGCGGCACGGCTTCAGCTTGCGCAAAATTCAAATGTATAGAAAATTGTCAAAAATTTCAGGCGTTACTGCAAGTTTTGCACCATAGTGAGCGGCAACGGTGAACTATCAACTATCGCTCATAATTATGAGCAGTTCAAGTCCACAANTTAATTTCATCAAAATCCATCCATAACTTTTTGAGTTAGAGCGTCGAGAAAAATGAGGCAGACAAACAAACAAACAAACGGATGGACATATCTTCACCAAAAGTTAATCATCTGTTCCTCTTAACATACCAAACAATCCCTGTAAATTTCATCCAAATCGGTTCATAACTTTTTGAGTTATCTTGGTGACAGACAAATAGACAAACATACAGACAAACAGTCAGACAGACAAATACGACGAAAACATAACCTCCATGGCGGAGGTAAATATTCATCCAGATGGCTAATAAAGCTTCCGGATGCCGAAGGCTGTGAATTTTCCAGTCTACCCTCGCCACAGACCTCATCAACTACTACATTTTCATCCAGATGATTATCAAAGTTTTTGGATGCGTTAGTTACAACTAGCCTAAGAACTCTTCGCCCAGTCTAGCGCTCACCATTTCACACGACAAGAATTATATTCGTGCAGAAGTTAAGAAATTACTAGAGAAGATTTTCGACGTCTTAGGCCTGGTGCTCACACGTGACAATTTTTGTTGCCGTTACCAGCCAAGAGACAACTCAACTAATCCATTTATGTAGCTGCGGCACGGCTTCAGCTTGCGCAAAATTCAAATGTATAGAAAATTGTCAAAAATTTCAGGCGTTACTGCAAGTTTTGCACCATAGTGAGCGGCAACGGTGAACTATCAACTATCGCTCATAATTATGAGCAGTTCAAGTCCACAAAGATTGTTTTTTTTAATAATTAGTGCACGATGTTCATAGAAGTCATGCTGAAGTCACGGCCACGACTGCGCACTCATATTAGTTGAGTTGCGTTTAGGCTGCAAGCGGCAACGAAAGTTGTTACCTGGGCACAGGGCTTTAGCCATATATAGAATCGTTAGTCTACCCTCCTGATAGGCCTAATGTCACACGACACAGCAAATAGTCAGGGAGAATTTTTGCATAAGTGACGGTTACAAACAATTTTCGATGCCCTAGTCTAAGAGCATTGCAGCCCACCCAGCCCACCACTCCGCAGCGGGCGAACGAGCGGCTGTTCGGCCCACCAGACTCGACTTATCACTCACCACTATCGCTATCAGTACGTCTGAGGCCGAGATGTGAAGCAATATTCCCGGCTTTGATTTATGGCAGTAACTGCACCTTTGCCTCCTGCCGCACGGTGGAATTAATACCTACCTAGCAGTTCTCTCTTTTGGCTCAGTTGAATCACCCAACGAGTACAGGTAGAGCAAAGAAGGGCAGCGTTGTTTCATTCAAAAGCTAATTACTGACTTCCGTGACAGATCGCAGCCTTTAGTAACAATTAGCATTGGTCTCACAGCAACGGTAACAGTATTAGGATGTCACGTATCGTTTATAAGCCTTCTTATTCACTGTAGCGGGGCTGTAGAAAGAAACTAGCAAACGATATGTGATGCGTTGAGAAAAATGAGAAATCCAAGTACAGATGGCTAAGCTTCGTCATAATGAAGAAGATTTAGAGTACACATAGATATGACATATCACGGTACTGCTGACAGGTATCTCATTACCGGGCACGACAGGAAAGGAAGCATCACGACACGGTATCTTCATGGTGAGAGAATACGACTTGACCAACGGAACACGGCAGGAACAGTAGAACATCGTCACAGCGCAGAACACGGCTAGCGCAAGCGGGGCACGGCAGGAACAGCGCAGAACACGGCTAGCACAAGCGGGACACGGTAGGAACAGCGCAGAACACGGCTAACGCAAGCGGGGCGCGGCAGGAAGAGCGCAGAACACGGCGAGCGCAAACGGAACACGGCAGGAACAGCGCAGAACACGGCTAGCGCAAACGGAACACGGCAAGAACAGCGCAGAACACGGCTAGCGCAAGCGGGGCACGGTATGAACAGCGCAGAACACGGCTAACGCAAGCGGCGCACGGCAGGAACAGCGCAGAACACGGCTAGCACAAGCGGGGCACGGTAGGAACACCGCAGAACACGCTAGCACAAGCGGGACACGGCAGGAACAGCGCAGAACACGGCTAGCGCAAACGGGGCACGGCAGGAACATCGCAGAACACGACTAGCGCAAGCGGAGAACGGCAGGAACAGCGCCACAGCGCAGAACACGACTAGCGCAAGCGGAGCACGGCAGGAACAGCGCCACAGCGCAGAACACGACTAGCGCAAGCGGGGCACGGCAGGAACAGCGCAGAACACGACTAGCGCAAGCGGGGCACGGCAGGAACAATGGCCCCCGACTCTGGCAATTGCAGCCAATTGTGGACGGCGGCCGTCATGACACCCGCCGCTTGGATGACGAGTGCAGGGATAATGGAAGCGACGAGCGCCAGAGGGCAATGCACGGCCTCGCATATGCACAGAACAATTCACATGGAGAGCCGATGAAGCATAGAAAAACAGAACGGTGATGGCGGCACTCTGTCGCTGCAATGTCGCTGCACACCGACACGGTGCACCAAGGTCGGCAACGGTCAAGAAATGCATTTCATGCGCGATGAATGACGCTAATGGGCAGAATTGCGGCGAGTGACGTTTAATGAAGAACGCGGTGTTTCTGCCTGTAGCGTACTTTGGTGCTCTAAAAGCGGCGGTGCATGTTGTGTTCTCTACCAGGCTGTGGGCTCCACCAGTGGTCCTCAAGCCCACGGATGCGTACCAACTAGTGGTACGCGAGAGCCTTGCAGGTGGTACGTGAGCAGACGCAACGGTCGGATTAAGTTGAGTTGAATTTTTTTGTTGTTGGTTTATTTTTGTGTTCTGCATATGAATGAATTTATAACTGATCGAATGACGTATTTCTGGAACAAGCTGGCCGCTGTACAGGACTACAAGTTGGTACTCGACTACAAAAAAGTTATTAACCGCTGGGCTACATGAAAGTTACGGTACTGATGGTACTGCAGCACCTCTTGTAGTACATAGTAGTAGTAGTAGTAGTCTACTGCACGTCGGCTGTTGGCTTCTAAATAGGCGTGGCTGCTCAGTTTCAAACAAGGCACGGTTCCCAGCATTTGAAGAAAATAAAATTCCATGATTTTTCCAAGATGAAAATACAAAATTCCACGATGAAAATAGACTCCATATTTTCAACCGAGACATGAGACCAGAATTAATTACAGTACTGAACTTAATATCAAGAAAGGTGCACTGATAGAACTTGTTTGATATGAACATATAAGCAAGTAGTTATTACAAAGGAATAAGATGGCCTGGAGCACTGAATGTTCTTTAACAAAGCTACTGTCATTCCAATCTACATTTTTTTTCATTGTAATTGATCCAGGTAAACCTGATTATAGCCTTTACGTCAAACTTATACAGTCAGGTAACTATATCTCATTAGGTAGTAAAGAAATCATTCTGAACTCAAGGTGCGCATCAGTACTTCAGCTTTTACACGATACTGCTACCCTATAGGCCACATTATGGTGTCAAAGGAGAAGAAGCTCGGGAGACAAGAAGGTGCTACTCCCTTTCGGCTATTCAGTGTAGCTACCACATCCACATACGTGCTCTATAAAGACATCATAGCCAAGGACAATTTTTGTGTCAGACCACGAAATAAAAGTTTGCATCTTTGGAAATTCAAATTCCATGATTTTTCCTGGATTAGTCAATATTTAACAAATATTGTCTCAAATTTCATGATTTTTCCAGGATTTAAAGCACTTTTTCGTTTTCCCTGATTTTTTTCAGGTTTTCCAGGTATGGCTGGGAACCCTGAAAGGGTATATATAATTCTTTTTATAGACTATAGAGAATGTCTACTGACGTTAACACACTGTAATTTCAAAAGCCGGGCGGTAGGTCGCGAGATCAGTACAAATATGGACCTATGTAGCACCTCCTATTCAGCAGGTGTCGCTATCATGCATAAATCTTATCCTGTCGATGCCGCATTGAAAATACCGCACTCGTGAAAATACCACACTCGTGAAAATACCACACTCGTGAAAATACCACACTCGTGAAAATACCACACTCGTGAAGACGGCGGAACTTCAGCACTGTCCCTAACTTCACTCCATGTTTTTGTTGTGGCTGCAACGACACCTTCATTACTACTGTCTTCTACTTGCCCTCTAGTTAATTTAAAAGCCTAATGTCAGAAGTCTTTTTCTAAACGATGAGAGAGTTGCAAATAGCCTTGTGGCAACCAATGCTGCGTCGCCGTATTAAGCCACCAACTGACACTGTGCTTGCTTCCTAAAAGAAATGAAGTATCGTACAGGTATCTCGGCTAGTCAACAGCGGTTTCCCAGCAGTGGATGAATTTGGCAGATTTTTCAATTTGCATTAAACCTCTTTTCGAATACCCTTACCTAATAAAAGAGTGGTCACTATACTCATCCAACTGCAAGTAGAGCTATATTTTGATACATATTCCCATCAAATATAGAACAATTTTCATACGAAGACTTCTAGGAATCGTCACCGCTGCAGAAATTCCCCATCTGAAATTCAGAGGCAATTATCCAATGGGCATTGGGGCGGCATTTGATAGTCGCCGATGAAAATTTCAAATCTGAAAGATATGACCCGTGCATCGCATCTTTTACTCAAACGTGAGTAAAAATCAATGTCTATGCAAAGACACTTCCAGGAGTTTTTTCCCCTACCATATAGCTAGGTAGGTATATTCGACCACAGCATTGTGAAGTCAGCGTCTAGTATATAGATAACCTTAAACTATATAGTAGAAAACGTACGGACGCAAAGGTTTACTGAAAATCCAGCAGTCAAAGACTAAAGGCATCAGGTCGTTCTGGCCATTGCCTGGAGTTCGCCGTCACTATGACACAGTCACCCAGCATGTGGTATGAGCAGCGGGCGGAGGCAATGGCGAGCACAGGTGTGGTGGGCTGTACAAATGATGATCAGTGTAATGATGAAGGCTTCTGCGTGGTTCGGACAACTGCGATGGTGCGGTGTCAGGGGCCACAGCACTGGACGAACGCACGCTACAGCACAGCGGTACATGCGTACCTACGTATGCTGGTGCAGGAATTTTTACCTTCTACTCTGTGTAGCGGTCGCTATACCTTCGCGTATTAAACCTCATTGGGCAAGACACCATACTATCACAAAAAAAAGAATCACAGACGGGCATTTCTTCAGAATTTTTGAAAGAAATTAGCAACAACGATGACGTCACTTATGCTCGCATATTTGTATCCGTGATACCTGCGCTATTATGATATCTTCAACCACACTAAGCAACACAATGATGACGTAATAACTGTCTCGAACGGACTATTTGAGGAGCGCTTAAAAGTTGTGCGTTCGTGCATTGCTTTGTCTGCGACTCCAACATACGCTCAACTTGTCTAGCGGATGTGCAGCTAACGTCGTCCCGATAGGTAAGTCGGTAACGCAGATACGGTAGCATGGCCGACGTGCGAGCTGCTCTTTCGCAAAAAAAGTTGAGCTTGCGGTGGTTTATAAAGAGGTCCCGGCATTAAGCAAAGTCCTGCCGTGCTTGACGCGCTGCGAGGGGTCGATAGCAAATGACGCGAGTACCCATCATATTACGGCAATAGCTGATAGAGGGCCGGAGCAAGGGCCTGGACTCCTCCCTGGGAAAGGGCTCGTTGATCTGTCTGTTGATAGCTACAGTATCTACTCTAACGGAACAGAAAAGGTATGCCTAGCAAAAGCGAAAACATTTTAATATACCCTTGCAAATTTTAAAAATAGTGATTCTTATTTATACTTATAAGGTCACTTAACATTACTCGTGCTGGCAATTATGCCGTTGAATCCAAAAAAATTAAGATATTCTGGTGATGATAGCGTCCCCTGGTGCATATGGTAGAAGGCTAGGTAGCTCTGAGACCTGCTCCAATCGCACACTACTTTCAGCGAGAGAATCTAACTGATTAGTTTTATCGTGTGCGGCTCATCATGCAACGGTAAGTGCTGGACGAACCACTTTCGATCAACGTTCAAGCGATTATAGCAAACCGATTACGATGAAACTGACCGAAACGCTTGAGAATCAGAGCAAAATGACTTCTTGAAAGCTGAAGACGGAACAGTTTTGGACGATGTAAAGCTAATGGGACACATCTATTACCTCACTTGAAGTGGAAGCCTCGACAATGCCTCTAGTTTGAAACTGATGAAGTAGTGAATCTGAGCACACCAACGCACGAGCTAGCAATAGTGCAGCTGGTAGTGTACTGACAGTAGAGCAGCAAAATTAATTAGTGTCTCATGAAACTAGCACCGGTAATGCCTCTGGCAACGTAAAGTTAAAGTTGTTGGTGCAACAAGGCGTTCCAACGTAGTACTAAAAGTACTGAGAACAATTGGGCAGTCGTTCAGTGATGTAACACCCCGAGCAGTGGTAGCAGTGCAGCTGCGGCAGCAGCGGTGCAGTTAGTGGCAGTAATGAGCAGTGCTGCGAAATACAAGTCAGGAGTAGGGCAATAATGTTCAGTGCCGCAACATTACTCACAGCAGCAGCAAGTGGCAGTAATGGGCAGTGCCGCAACATACTGTACCAGGCAGTAACACCATGCAGCAGCGGTGCAGTAAGGGCTGAGGGGCTAATGGTGCCGCAGACAACCCTGCGAGGGGCGGCAGGTGTTCCTAGGCCATCGATTGTGCCCGCAGGTCGTGGCGGCGGAGCTGTGCCGCGCTGCGGTGCACAGCCGACGAGGGTGCTGTACTGCACAGCCGACAATGTGACTCTGCGGTCCTGCACAGTTGATAGCGCAACTCTACTGCACTATTTACGCCGTCAGCTGTGCTGGACACGTCAGCAGCAGCAGACAGGAACTACAGCGCCCACGGCGATACAGACCGCGTGGCAAACATCACGACAGGCACGAAGCAAATGGTACATAAATTCGCTACCCCACACAGTTACCGCACCTACTCTTATTTGGTTTATTCCCTCCCTGTCTAAAAGTCAGGGTGTAGTAAGTCGGCTAATTTCTCGCCCTCAAAAAAAAAACAGTATAGTTGGTTGACTAATTTCCCTTCCGACCGTCAAGTTACGGTATAGTTCTACAGGCTAATCCCTCTCCCGTCCTCCTAAAATTACGGTACGGTTAGTTGGTTAGTTCACCTTCCTCGACAAAGTTACGGTATAGGTAGTTGGTTAAGGCTCACCTCACATAACGTGACAGTATGAAGTAGTTAGCAGGCTTATAAACCCACTTCCTCCATTCCCGCACGCACGAATTTAGGGCAATTAGTAGGCTCGCCTTGGTGCCTTCCACGTACCAAACGAGCCACAAGTGGCCGCAGCACCTGCAGCTCCAGGTACCGCTCCAGTTCCAATAATCAGTTCCGGGTACCAATAACCAGAGCAGGGCACTTGTTGCGGCCATGTTGCGGCCCAGCCGCAAAGACACAAAAAAGCCGGACGTCTGCGGATAGAGTCTGTCAATCTTCAAATTTGCTATGCCTTTCAAAATTTATTCTTAAATGAGAACGTTATAGATAATAACAACAAAATTTGCGTCCCTGTCGAAACCCACAGCAAGCAGCACAGCAAAACCTCACGAGACAAGAGTATGACAGACACACTGAGCCAAGTCCCCCCCCCCCCCAGCTAGGCACAACTTTGACTGAGCCCCACCCGAACATACATATTCGGACACACACGCACTGTTGGCCAGACATATTCTCATTCGCTTCCTTTCGGCGAGCTGTAATGAACGATTGATCTCAGAGGCAAATGAATACTAAAGGTGATGGATGGATGGATGGATATTATGAAGAGACCGTGAATTCAATACATTTTTTAAAAGACTTCGTTGGTCGTCACTCAGCCAGACAAAGACTTCGTGAACACTCACCTGGAGCGGCCAGGGGCAGACTTGTGATCACTCACCTGAAAATCGAAATAAAAAATTAATTACTAAGTATATCGTGTGCCCGGCCATGCATAGCATACGGGAAGGAACATCAGTTTTTAGTTACACCTCCAATCAATTGGTATGATTTTCTTCAATTGTCGGTTAATGCGGAAAAAGTATTAATATAATTTTTTCATACGGATGGTATGATCAATAAATTTAACGCGAATTGTTGCTGGAGATCAAACTAAGAAAGTAATGTAATCGCCTTGAGTACATTATTTTCGACAGAACTGTTAGCTATAGATTGTAATCAACGGTGACTTATATAGTTAATCGAGCTTTTTCCTTATGTCTGTGTGTGTTGGGTAGAAACTCTTCGTTGCAAATGCCATGTACAGTATACAGCGAAATTTAGAAAAAACTACCTTTTCCCAGGATATGTTACCTTGCTGCGACATGAATATGACTCATTACATGGAGAAACCTTGCATTGTAGAAATATTCCAGGGAAACACAAACTATTGGAAGAGGAATTCAGAGGTAACTTCTTCAGTGGAGCGGACGAGCTACAAAAGACATCTCGAGTGTTACAGAAAATGAAGGGCACGCGATATTAAGCAAAACAAGAAAACGTAAAAGAATTGCACTCAGTGTCCCTTCATACAGCAACAGTAGGTTAGGAGAATAGGAATCGACCCACACAGAAAATTAGCAAAAGCGCATAAGAAAAACATGCAGGAACAAAAAGTGTGATAACAGTAGTAGCAACGGCAACATAAATAATAAATACCGTATGCAAATGAGCATACGAAGACTTTCTCAATAGAAAACCTGCACAGCGCTGAAAAGCGTGTAAAAAAGTACTCGATGGAAACAACTGCGGGATTTCATAATACCCGTTCTGTGGCACCGCGTCAGTGCTGCACGCACTATATATTATACAATACGCTTTGAGATTCGGGTTTGTGGGAGGCAAACCCTGAGCGAGCGGCGAGAAGATAAGGAAGCGATAGGGACGGAGGGAGGGACGAAGAGGGACCTGTCAGGCACCAGCCGCCCTGGGACATACGTACAAGAAAAACTACCAAGTACAGAGAAGTTTGGCCTATGGCGAACATCTCCGTGATGACATTAGTACGGCGGACCTTAATGCTTCTGGGAATGGTGGCATAGATAAAGACTTTGTCTGTGTGTTCGTGAGCACTCTCTCGGGGAGATAAAAGATGTCGCAGGTAACCAAGAGTGAGAGACAAAATAATATTCGTTCGGAGTACAGTCGTCGCAGAAAGCACTAGAATTGTACTGGCGCAACGCGTATCAGGCCGACAAGCGTCACAGTGCGAATGGAGTACTAGTACATTGTAATGATGCTGCACATTTCTGTACGTCTGTTGATCACAGCTATCAGTTGTGTTATATTAAAATTTGACAGGGTACAGTAGGGGTTGAAAAAAGTGGTGACGGCGCTTGAAATTTTCGTGCACCTAATCATCACCATGATTAATATTTGTGATGTATCTCGACTGTTGATGTAACACTATCATGTTCTTCATCACAGCTAGCTTTAGGAATCAATCAAATGCAATGCGCGCATAATGCACTTCGATTTAATCATGTAAACTTACGTTGGTAAGTCCACCTTTCATGCATGGATAAAATATTATCTCAACGAAGTACCAAGAAAGCCAAATAGCGAATCATGAAGCAGATACAATTAATTGCTTTGACTTTTTCATGCAAGTCTTGAAGAGAAGTTTATGCTGAGGTGTGTACTAGGTTTCTCGCAGTCTTTCATAACAAGACGAAGAAAAAGAAGTACAATTAATTTGGTGGTCGCTAATAATTAAACGTTTTAGATGATAACGCGATAGAAAGTAGCTAACGCAAGAAGAGAAATACTGTATCCTGGGAAGCAACGACATACTTACATATCTCATCAACTGGCTCATGAAGCGGAAAAATCAATACAGCAAGACGTAGACAAAAAAAGGCAGTAAAATTAACAGACAAATTTAACATATAAAGTAAATAAACAAAGCAAACATATAAAGTAAATAAACAAAGTAAACATATAAAGTAGACAAACAAAGTAGGTAAACAAATATGTATACGCGCGAACACTAGCTGAAGGAATTGATCAGTATTGTGGAATTGAGTAGCTCTATTAATATTATTCTCCTAAAAAATTTTGTAATTTACATCACAAATGCAACATTGTAGTGAAAAATGAAGTACATAAATAACAACAGCTATGACATGCTAAGGCTTTCATTGAACACTGAATTATAGCAATATATATTCCACAAGCGATAAGTGAACTATGGAGTGTTTGGTTCGCGTATTCAGAGGGAGATAATTTAATCTGATCAGTTCTAACGTGCCCAGAGCGTCACTCCTGAGCGCGTTAATTTGCCACTTCGGATTGAATTTGCAGGCGAAAACCGCAAGTAGCGATTCGAACGCTCAGCATTAGAGTTGCGGGTAAAATAAAAACTCATCAAAATAAATGAGCGATTCAAATTTACCCGAGTTTACGTAACCTTATACAGTCTCCACGTCCCATATGTCGGTTGTATGTGCTCTGTGCGGTCGCCCACGCTGACCATCAGCCGCCCCTAAGCTGTCCTCTCTATAGGTTCATCAATGGCCATCACTCTCCTGCCCCAACATTCTCTGGCTATACCGCTCCCCTCCTCGTAAATGACCAGCAGTTTAACCTTCTCACCCGCTCTCGATTAACTGGACTGTCATTTCTGGACGCCGCCGGTCACGCTTGCCTGTGCTTCCACGTACGTAGCCATCCTAAAGCGTTCTTTACCTTTTCCAGTTACGCCAAATGTCTTCTTCTCTGTGTAACTTTTTCCTTTATACGTGAGGAAAGCGATAACTCTCCGCACACACACACACATACCACCAACCGATACGCACATGCTGCTGTGCACTGTACTGTACGTGATGACATGTCTATGGACATCGCCACGGTCACCGTCGAGCTAATTTTGCCCTTTAAAAAGTTAATCACAATGTTCACCGCTACTGTTGCAATAAATATAATACGAACTAGGGTGTCCGCGCCGTAAAAGATGACAGTGAAGAATTTGTGATGACGCTTCTTCATTGATCATGCCTTCGCTACTACATATATATAACATNATATATATATATAACATGTTTTTGAAAGATACGTCCCAACGGTCAAGAAAATCGTCATAAGAGATGAGTGCCCTCCGTTTCAGGTCATTTGAGCAGCATTCTGTGCTTCCCTAGCTTCCGTGGAGGATATGCGAAAGAAATGGAATTCATATTGGCAGGTATGGAACAACAATTGAATTTGATTCAATTCCTCGCTGCGTATTCTGCCTACGCCATGATACACCATCAGCACAGCGAAATTTCGGGGCTCAAGCGAAAACTGCTTCGTTAAAGGAAAAAACAAGCTGGAAGAAATAACTGTTTCGTCTAGCCCCGTGAAAAATCGCTTCGCCAGTGCTTCGCTGATCATTGACTCAATTTGCACGTCCTGAAACTAATAAAAATTAGACTCCAGCAACAACAAGCAGCAACAAGTGCATTCATTTGTAAGGCAAAGGATTTTCCATTTTGCCATCTTCTGCAAGCTGGTCTTTTGGCTCATCGATCTCCATCAAAACACAACCTAATTACACAATCTACAACTTGGCGTATTTTTCACCCAGTTCGTTAAGAACGTGACACGAAAGACACAAATATGTTATATTAACACACGACGGTGTTTATTGTATTGTTTTCATAAGTAGCTCATGCAGCCCAATGACGAACGTCTTTAATAGCAGTAGTAGATTAGATTGGATTGGATTGGATTGGATTGGATAGGCGGCAGTAGACGAACCAATAGGCCCATTCCCAAAGAGACACCGGAACATACGCCCCGGCACTCTATGAGCTATTGCCATAGTAGTACATAGTAGCAAGTAAGTTACCTCAGTTAATCATCCATATGACGAGTCCTCATTTTGGGGGGTACAGGGCCCTGAAATATTCAGGTCTTAATAAGTGCTCATGTTGGGAGTAAAGGGGACACTCATGAAAATTTGTGAACCAAGCGTGTGTCAGCTCACAATTCATCGATGACAACCATACAAAGAGGACTCCTTAGTTGCAATAACCAACCTGATTTTGTCGTGAAAATTTGGTTCAATTGATCTTATATTGTGGTTTGGGGTACAAACTTCTAATCCGTTCATGTTGGTAAAACTAATTTTGTTTAGTTTTATTTATATTACTTTCGAGATAATTAAACCTTAGACCTATCGAGCAATTTACCGCCTGGTTTCCTGTAGACTCCCAGTAATTTAGCGCAGTTGACCATGCATGGCATTTTCAGTTCAAGTGTTCAGTGCCCCTGACAGCTTTTGCTCGATAATTTTCCTTCATTTCAGTTTCTCCTCAGCTACGAAGGCTTGCGCTTTCTGCTTAGCAACTTAGAAGCCACGCTCGAATGCGTTAAGCTACATTCAATAATAATAAAGAAATACTACATATTTCTTTCTGCTAAGCAATATTTCGTAAATAAAGGCAATCATTATTAAAAATAGGCAATAGTAGCTAGACAGAGAAGCCTAGTTACAGACGTTTGTATCTTGGGCATCCAACTAAATTGTAGTTCAGATTAGATACCGGGTAGTTATTGAAACAAAAGTGTTTCAACTATTTGATTGCCATAACTAAGATCCACCGCACAATCATCTATGCGTCGTCATTTAAAGGGTTGCAGCTCTCCGACTAGAGCCATGCGCCGCTTTAAGAACAAATTGCAGTGCAGTAGGAACACCTGTAACTAATGTGCAACATGCCTTACTTTAGCAACAAATAATATTATGCCAAATGTGTGTATATACATATAGTTATTTAAAAAAAACATGCAAAAAAGTACATCTACTTTTCTCTTTTATTTACAGACACAAATGTTCTATCCAGCTGCCTTTAGAACATTTTTACTACGATCCAGCAGCTGTTCTATTTCAAACTGGGACGTGACCCACATTAAGGTCTGATTAGTTGCAAATTCGGGGCTCACTTTTGTTCTGGAAGCGAAGCTCGGTTTGTTTTAGGTCTCACATTTGAAGCGACTGGAGCGACACCCAAATCTCCGACGCCTCGTATTACCGAGACATGTATTTACGTACCATCGCAGCAGAAGCATCCCTGACCAAACCACCCTGTAGACCACCAACCATACCGTCCTTCCCACCCACCCACCACCCCTAACCCAAGTACAGACTCGCCGACGTCGCCGCGATATACCAGCCGCCGCCGCCGCCGCCGCCACCACTGCACTCGCTTGGACGACTCGGTCCCCAATTACCAGATGTGCTGCCGAGGATGGAATTACACGAGACGAGACGTGCAGCGCGCCCTGTCTCGTCAGCCCACCGAAATTCTCCGCTAAAATTGCGCAAAAAAAGTGGTAACTTTGACTGGAAGAAGAAGAATAGGCGGCGCGGATCCAAACTCGATGATGATAATTTATTGCATAAGTCAATGGGTAAAGGAGTTTTTTGTACTACTCGTACATAGACAAAAGTTCTCAAAAATCTTCAACATTGCTATGCTGAAGCGCCTAAATTATTGCGTTAGTCAATGGCTCCACAATCGTGAGAAACACTAAGTTAAGTAACTAGAATTGCTAAGAAACAGGTTTATCATTGATGCAGTAACGTAAAATTACAGAGTCGTGTATCGCTTCTAACACATAAAGCTGACTGAATTATTTCGCTTGCTAAGCTTAACAATGAAACGATAAAGAGCGACCTGTTAGCCACATGCATGAGACTGCGGAGAAGACTACACCCTAACCAAATTCTGGGCTGCCTGAGGGATTAAAACCGTCTAGAGCGGCCAAAGTTTCTGTTACGATAGATAAGATGAACATATGGATAAACATATCATTATAGATAGATAGATATGTATTTCAAGTGTATCTTGACAACGCAATGTCACACTTTTACTCAACGTCGCAACATTTGAGCATTTGATATAGGAATCTTAAGTGCCATACTGAATATGGGAACACACATCCTTGTAGGGCATATGCTAATAGAATAAAATGATTTGACTAGATTGGTAAAGAATTAAGGAAATTAAGGAAAAGACACTCAATGCAAAAATATATCTATGTAGTTATCCCATTAAATGCCAATGTCCGAAACTTGGTTATTAGAAAATTTTTTATTATATTCCAAAAGACAAATTACTGCTGGTTTTCAAGCATGCGATTTAGAAAAAAAATCTGAAACAGTTTCAACTTTATGTTGTACCATTAGATGCTGGAAGATAAGAACTATTACTATGTTAGGATAGTCTTGGTGGGGCTGGATTATCTCAGTCTGCGTTAAGTTACCTTGGGTTACGTTTAGTTCGGATTAGTGATTTCTCACACCACACACCAAAGTGGTACACAGAGGCACAATATAAGGTACCCAACCACCAGAGATAACGATAACACCGGTGCAGAGGCTCCGCCACAAACTAGACCCACCGCCGCACACAAAAATAAGAGAAGAGGCAGCAGCTGCAGCGGTAATATCGGAAGCTGCGGCAGGCAGACGGGCGAGGGGCAGCAGGAGGAGGAGGCTATGCGTCTCTCGTTCGTTCGAGCCGGGAGCGGCCGACGCTTCGAGAGGTTCGGCAAAAAGACGAGAGAAATGGCAGCCCGCGATACGGTGCGATAGCCGAAGGTCCAGCAACGAAGATAGACGCACTTTAGTGAGCTCGTCTCACAAAATCTTTGCTCTCTGATGCTCCCCAGCGAGAAATTTTGAGACCTGCCACAGCGGCTTCTGCTTCCAATTCCGACCACTCGATATTGGTCTTCGTGATTGGCAGAGCGAAGCCAGGGGCCCGGCCGAACCTGGTGTACACCAAGCGTGGGTATCTGGCAGTTACTCGAGTGTAGTAGCAAAACGCCATGTACACAGGATGCAGTACTGCATGTAGGGATCAAGACGAGCAAGCTGTAGGCCGCTGATTTGACAAAGCAAATGCCAAATGCAGCAGTATTGATAGCAGAACATAGGAGCTATAGCTCTATAAAGGCATTTAAATGAACTAATCAACTGGATTGTTGACGCAGAGGAGCGCCGTTTATCCATGAGACGGTAATGTTTGTGTGAATAGACACACTGAAGTTCGCGGCATCGAACAATTTCGAAAAGGCGCTGTGCAAACTTTTTCTTACCTTCACTGCGGAATAGGTAGATCGTTGTGTTCAGAATAATTAACCATATGTTTCTTACGCTGAGCGGTTTCGATACAAGGCTTCTTCTGCCTATGACAACACAATAGGAGCAATCACGCTCATACTGAAATAGGACCGTGTGGATCATTGAGATAAAACCAAGACGGTCTCGTGCGCGTCCGAACTTGCGTACTTTATAGGTGGGATGTTCGGCGTCGAGAAATAACCAGACGTCGGGCGGTTCTATTCCAGGCTCAATAGCGAGGGCTGCAGTGCATAGGGAGATCGTTCTGTGCATGCCAGATGGAAATGCGGGCCAGCAACAGCCGCATCAGGGCGGTCAGTAATTAGCACTGCCTTGAGTTAGAGCCAGAGAGATGGCACGGCGGAGAAAGGGGGGGGGGGGATTGAGGAGCGCTCTGGAACTACGTGCGCCGTCAAACGAAATACGAACAGAGGAGGTGAAAGGCAAGACTAGTACTGATACACACTCGGCCCTACTATCAACTTTAATACATACTGTTTTAACGAGACGTGTAAGTTTAGATCAAACTTCTTATTTAAACCTGTTTTAACGCACATCTCAATAGATTTGTTCAATTTAACCACCATAGCCTACCAGCCCAACGATAACAAGAGATATATTATAATAAGTAAGAATTATATAGAAAATAAACCATGAGAATCTCTAGTTGGTGCGTACAGAAGAAAGGAACGGCGTTATACGACCCGTTAAAACTGAATGGTCCGATGGTACATAAACACTTTCTCCAGGACGTAAGCCCGGTAGGTGATAAGAGTCCAGATTTATATGAATGTATTGGCCTATGATTATTAATCGCTTATATTTGAACATTACCGATTATTAGAAAAGGCTAACACGTACTGAATTGTGTTTTCGAACCAATAGCAATCATGTAACGCGTATCAAACAGTATACTTAAATAAGTTTTCCTAATACTATAATAATAATGATAAGTATCTTTCTTCAAAACTCAATTAAACGATGCAGCAACAGATGCAGATATAAGCCTACCACAATGTATTAAACAACATCATCTCCCTAGGTGCCGGGACCCAAAGAGAAATGATGCGAGGGCAGTGCAGAGGTGTAGAAATGAATACGACCTGCAGGCATTACTTAGCAGCACAAATATTGAGCAGGCATAAAATTACAGAATCGCCAACTGAGCAATGTGTGTTTTCACCCCACCCACATACATAATCTTGTCCCAGCGCTCTAGCGCCTAGCTTTGATACCTCGCAGGGGCGCAAACCCCCGGCTGTAGGAGAAAAACTTAACAGAATTATCCACCCCATACTTGCAGGCTACAGGCACACTTACGAGCAGCACTTTGAACGTACTGCGTTGTAAGAGGCAGACATGGCTCTCGTCCTTGTGTATCTGGGGACACCCACCAATCGCCGAAAAATATCGTTTTGCTCAACACGCAATCTGTTGATAGACTGTCTTATGACTTGAGTCAAAAGAGAGCTGCAATATATTGGATAACAATTTGTCTGTTTAGAGAGCTGAAAATTAACACTCAAGAAGTAGCTTTCGAATTGTCTCAGCATTTGATTACCAGTGGCACTGGAGCACGTTACTTGTCTCGCTATATTAGAAGGTAATCTTAAATTGTCATCTATAAAGATGTCCCAGATATAGAAGGCTGTGCACCTAGGTTGACATCCCACCACTTAGCACTGTTTGCTCAATACCGAGTGGAGCAAGCATTATAAGCACTGTCTCATCCGTGTTGTATGCATTGTAGTGCAAAGCTCTCAAGCATCACTGTCGCAGCATCTCATAACCGACACTCAGCATGGCTTCCGAAATGGAAGAAGCTGCTTAACAAACCTACTGGTCTTTTTCTCAAATGTAACAGATATTAAAGATGAACAAAAGGACGTAGACCTTGTGTATCTAGACTTCCAAAAGGCTTTCGACAAAGTCCCCCATCTACGGCTAATAAAAAAATTGGAAGCCCGTGGCATCCGGGGAGACTATTTACGATGGATCAGGGCACGGCTTACGGGTCGGCAGCAGCGAGTAAAACTTGAAGGAGAGACGAGTGCCTGGACGCAAGTTACATCAGGGGTTCCCCAAGGTAGCGTTCTTGGCCCACTTCTGTTCT
>LQNS02277997.1:3825326-3838772 GCA_001587735.2 Parhyale hawaiensis | reverse complement strand
CGACTGCCCAGCTGTTGTCAAGGGAATAATTCTGCCCAGATCTCGAATGCCCAGCTTCTGTCCAGGGAATAATTCTGCCGAGATCCCGACTGCCCAGCTGCTGTCAGGGGAATAATTCTGCCGAGATCCCGACTGCCCAGCTGCTGTCCAGGGAATAATTCTGCCGAGATCCCGACTGCCCAGCTGCTGTCCAGGGAATAATTCTGCCCAGATCTCGAATGCCCAGCTGCTGTCGGGAGAAAAACTATGCTGAGATCTCGAATACTATCGAGCTCTTTACAGCAATGGCAACGTCGAGACCGCGCAACCTCTGTCTGACAGAGGCAAACGTCGAGATCTCGCCTACCCTGTAACTGTCAGAAGCATTTGACGCATGAGCGGCCAACACAGCTCTGCTCTCCAGCCACAGCACTCAAGCGCTACTTATAAGGTGCGGCCAGCGATCTGCGACGCAGGATTTTTCTCTCTTAACCAATATGGCTGAGGGAAGTATACGCAGAAATTAACGAGCAAGATATTAAAATATTCTCAACTAGCACTAAGCGACTTGGTGCCTTGGTTGAGGGATACCCAGTAGAAAACAAAGAGAAACGATCCAAGATACATTAAGCAGGTACTAAGCAACTTGGCACTAGAGCTGTGGGATGTATACGGTAATGAAAACAAATGAAAAAATGATGTAAAGCACTCTAACTTATGACACCCGACAGTAAATGTTACAATAACAAATTGCTTACATACGATGAACAAACGGGCGAAAAAAAATTAATTCTGACACCGTGCTTATTGAATTCTAAGTGAGTGAGGCTTGGGGAGAGAGATACCTACGCAAATCCATGAGCAGGTTAGGCCTATGCGCTAAATCAGTCGGGTATGGAAAAAAAGTTCGTCACGTCTAACTGAACGTGAACTCTGTTCCCAACCGTCTTTACATTTGCTGCGGTGCTGCGTGTATTCGGTGCAGCAGGCGCAGGGGGTGCAGCACCATGGAGGGCTGTGCGCAATAGACGAAGGCCGCGCCTCAGCGTTTCTCTCCTCCGCCAGAACCGGAAGCGCCATTGAAGAGAGGCGCAGCACCGCAAGGGTTGGAAGCGAACGTACCACAAAAGAGATGCAGCAAGAGGCTGACGAGTGATGTGGATGAAGGCTAGCAGTCATCCAGTTCCTATAGCTGCCCCTGACTGTGCGATAGTATGCGAGGGGAATAGGAACAGCGGCGAAAGAGATACAGCGAGAGGCAAAAGTGACGGTGGAAACGGCTGCCAGTCATCCAGTCCTACTCAGATATGCATTGTTACTGTGAACAGAAACGGCCCCGGCTGAAGGGATGAATCAAAAGGCATAAAGATGATGTGGATGACGGCTTAGAGTCATCCAGTAGCCGTCGGGTATACGTTCGATTAGGAAAAATAGAGGGGCTTGTAATAATGAGGGCCTCGAATAACAGTGGCTACAATTAACATACGACGCGTACACGGGGAAAAGTTATACAAAAAGGCCACTTTCGAAAAATAAGAGATCAAACTTTCGTATCTGCTACCGAGCCATTGCAGAAAACAGTGTAACCAAACAGTCTTCAGTGTACGGCTCTGTTCTTTCTAAGCTGGCTAACAACTGAAAAGAAAAACTGATACGTGTAAATAGGAGGAAAAATCCAAATTATGCAGAACTAGAACAATTTTTAACATCTTCACTGTGCGGAAGCTCTGTTTCTTCCTATTTACTGCTAACAATGATAATCCATCTGTTATTTAGTCTTAGAAAGAGAACAATTACTGGTAAAATTCTCAGACTGGTAGAAGAAATGCATGCCACTTTAAATTCACGGGTCGAAATAACGCACATTTTCATACCATCTATAGCGAAAGGGTTGAACATTTTAGGGTCACCGCAATGTTTTTTATTTAAAGCAAGTTAGTTGGCTGTGCCATAAAAGTGAGGCAATAACGTCCGACACGTCATTCTAATATTTTACAGCAAGTTGGGTGCAGCAAAAATACAAGCGCAAGTAGAGAATAACTACCGTACGGATGATACGAAACTCCTCCTCGTCGTCGTCGCCGCCACTACCACGCACGCATCAGCTATAGCCAGCTCGGCTCGCCCGCCTGTCGCACCCAAGCCTCTGCTGCGTGAAAGGC
This sequence comes from Parhyale hawaiensis, assembly GCA_001587735.2. NCBI lineage: Eukaryota > Metazoa > Arthropoda > Malacostraca > Amphipoda > Hyalidae > Parhyale > Parhyale hawaiensis. The sequence goes on along the minus strand of LQNS02277997.1, from coordinate 3,836,631 downwards.
CTCGCTCGCTTAGCCCAACCGGTTCCTCTTCCCCACGCCTGATACCTCCCGCGGCTGTCGCCTCCTGCTTTTGACACACTGTCAGGGAACCGGCGATAGAAGCGGCCGCCGAGAACATTAGGAGTTCCAGCCAACGGAGCGAGCACGTACGCCTCGCCCGGCCACCAGCTCCCTAGAGCTCTGCACAAACTGGCGCGCCCTCTCGTGCCCTGCCAACCTAAGCCACTCGAGGGGATAGGCACTCCTGGCTATAGCTTGAGTTATAAGGTAGACGAGAGGTTTATGGATATGGCGAGACTTTTTTTATGGAGCTCTGTTGGGTAGGATGAAGTAAGTACAAGTAAGGAAAGAGTAGAATAGATGTCGTGGTGTAGGGGGAGACAAAAGAGTGAGTGAGGAGAGAATGATGGATAAAGTAATAGATTAGATAGATGGCAGTAGACGGACCAACAGGCCCATTCTCAGAGATAGACCGGGACTTAGGCCCCGGCCCTCTATGAGCTTTTGCCATCACGTTAGCGTGACATAGCTAGATGCCAGACGAAAAACGAAGAAAAAAAAGGAAGATCTTAGCCACGAGTCGATCATGCAAGCACGTAAATGCAATTTATAGCCGCTGATCTGCGGAGCTTTAGAGTTTGTGACGCCTGGAAGACGTGTTCTTAGTTGTGGAGAATGTCTCTCCCAATGTTTGTCAAGACAATTTTTAAACGCGTTGACTGTCTCCGCACCGACAACGTCGGAGAGGAGTCTATTCCAAACGTTCACTATGGAATACGGAAAGACCTGCTGGCTTAAGGTTGTTCTTCGGGCTTTATGCTTGAGTTCTTGGCCGTTGTTTCGCACGCGATCATTAACGTCTCTTTCAAAAAGTCTCGCTGTAGGTACGTCGTTGAAGCCAGTCAAATATTTGAATGTTTCTTATTAGTTGCCCCCTGATTCGTCTTTGCTCGAGAGAGATCAGGCCCAGTTCTTGAAGGCGATATTCGCATAGCTTGCTCCGCAGCTGAGGTATCAATGCGTTACTTTGATGCCGCAGTGGTAGTTAGGACGATATAAACACGAAGTAAAGAAAGCAATATTAAATGACGCACCGTAGGGAGAGACTTACGGATAAAGCAATATGTTTTTATGATGCTAAAGTGGTGAGAATTACGGATAAAGCATATGTTATTATGATGCTACAATGATTGAAGGGAAATATAAATCCGAAGTAGTAGAGGTCCTAATAAATGTCGGATTGTGGCTAGGATAAGACAGAGGAAGGACTGATACACAAAATAAACTTTATCATGATGATACACTGTTGGGTAGAAAAACCTATAAATACGAAATAAATATCTTACCTAGTGTCGGGGAGGTTAAGATTAGATTAGATAGCTGGCAGTAGACGGACCAACAGGCTCATTCCCGGAGAGCAGCTCCGACCTTCTACGAGCTACTGCCATATATAATGGGATACATTATGCGATTAACACCTGAACCTCGTCCAACGGGGCAATTCGAACGCTTAGACCTGAAGTTCCGGACAGATCAAAGTCAATCAGATTCGATAATCTCACTCAAAGTTGCCGTACGAACACACTAAGACTCATAAGCCTACTTAACCAGAGCACTACAAATCCCGCTGCTGACGATAGTCTTCTGTCCTGTGTTTTCACTGCACAGCATTCGAATGCGTTGCTGTGTCTGAGGAAACAACAAAAAAAGCATTGCCGTCTGAGACGACGTTCGCTAAAATTTTGAAAAGACACAAGGCGCTGCCCTAGTGACACTGGCCAAGCCCGAGACTACGACGGTAAACATTTTATCGAGACTTCTGGTAGACACACAGTCGTGTTTGCAAGGACAGAACGAAGTCTTCGACCGCGGTGAAGTGGAAATATAGGACATAAAACTATTTTCTGTTGTGGGCAGGAGAGCAAATACCTCTGATCAAGTAAGACAACGGCAATGAAATAGCTACCTATTCAAATTAGTTCTGAAACTGTGCATTTCGTTTCTATCAACACCAAAAACATTAGTCAAACAGACCAACCGATCATCACCAAAATTTAATCATTTATGTCTTTCAACAATAGTAACAATTCCTGTAAAATTTCGTAAAGATTAGTTCATAGCTTTCGAGTTATTTTGATGACAAGTATAAAATCAAACACAACGACAAACAAATGAACAAACAGATCATCAAAGAAATTTAGTCATTTACTCTTCGTGATATACCTAACAACTCATGTAAATTTCCATAACTTTGAGTTATGGTGCTATGAAAAAATAGGCAGACAAAGAAACAAACAAACGGTTAACGGATCTTCACCAAAAGTTAATCATCCGTTACTGCTAATATGCCTACCAATCCCTGCAAATTTCGTAAAGATCTGTTCATAACATTTCCAGTTTTCTTGGTGATAAACAGACAAAGAGACAGACAAAAACATAACCTCCTCGGCGGAGGTAATTAACTCGTCCCTCCAACATCCACTTTGACTTATTTCTGCAGCTCGTTGGTTTTGCCCGTTAAAACTAGAGACGCCAGCTGTGGTTGTCTTGAACTTGAGGCAGGAGCGTCGACTTCGCCAATTTGTCAAATGTCAAGCGTTATCCTCGTACTGATTACCCTTGAGACGGCTAAAAATTAAATCCTGCTCCATAAAACGGATTTTCCGCCGTTTCAACACCTCCAGCGTGATTGAAACTGGCGAAACCAACGCTCCTTCCTGAAGTTCCAGATAATACAAGTCTAGTGAGCTTTGCTTAACTCGATTTCGCCATGGCATTCGATGGCGCCTTGCTACTCATGCCAGTGTTCGCAGCATGGCGGTCGTAACTGGACTGACGAGCGGAGAGTATCGGTCTGTACCGTGCCTGTATCCGCAGGAGACGGGCTGTGCCGCCGATGTCTGTTAGGGCCCCGTGGCCTAGCGGTCTGGCACTTGTGGAGAGGTCGTGCTGTATGTACTCCAGGAAAAGCTTGTCCGTCTATGGCATCTACACAGTAACGGGCTGTGGGCTTTCGCGAGCACTATAGCATTCTCTTGTCGTTGGATTACCTATCTATTCAAGCACTAGAGTTTAATAAAAAGAAATTGCGGTATTAAGAGTACAATTAAACAAAATAGTTAGGAGTTAGGCCCTGGGTTTTTCGGCTCGCTCTGGGCTATTGCTATTGCGCTCATACACTGAAATCTTCATGGGCGTACAACAGTAAACTACAACCGATGTATTAGCTTCATTAACAGAGGAGATGAGGAGAATGTGATGAATTCTTTATACGGTTGGACTCCATGAGGCTGAATTTTAGTTTAGGTGTACGCGTGCCGTGGTCTCGGCCGAGAGAAGTACCAGTCGTTTTTGCCGATATTGCACGCGTGCAGCAAGACAAAGAGAGAGAGAGAGAGGGAGTGAGTCGAGGTGTTGGGAGTCAGGTGCCATTCGTCTACTGTCGCCAGATAGCACGAGCTCCTTCTTAGCAGTGAGCATCCTAAAAAAGGAGACCGAACTCAGCAATGCTGATAATTGAAACACAGCAATTTCTAAGCGCTGCTGGGTCCATCGTTTTAAATTTCAGTGTCAAAACCGTTTCCCATTGTGGACCCTGCACATATTGTTCATACATAACGTTACCTTGACGAAAAGAATCGGCTCTAGAGCACTCCCAGAACGCATGTCTCCGCCAAGCAAAGCAACGTTAACGAAAACTTTAAATTGGGGCTCAAACTATAATTTCCTCTATAACAGCACTAAAATCTGGTGATTTGTGCCTGTTGACAATAGGCTCTGTAACTTTCTTGAACATCCATGCCCAACTTCATGGGTTATGTTCTAAACAAACATTTTAACAAACATTTATCAAGCAGACAAACCGATCATCAGCAATATTTGGTCATTTGTGCCTTTCAAGACTTCTAACAATTCCTGCAACTTTCATGAAGATCAGTTCATAACTTTTTGAGTTGTTTTGCGAAGAAAAAAAAAAACAGTCAAATAATGAGACAGACCAACAAACAAATGCACAGACAGGTCAAAAAAAAATTTGGTCATTTACTGTTCGTAATACACATAACAACTCATATGAATTTCACAAAAAAAAATGTCCGTAACTTTTTAATTTATGGTAGGTACTGAGGAAACAGGGTAGACAAACAAACTAGAGCATGCTCAAAGCGCATACCTCCGCCAAGCAAGGAAATGGCGATGAAAAATTTAAATTGGTTCCGAAATTATTAATTATTTCCTCTACATCAGCATCATTTGTGCCTCTGTGCCTTTTGACAATAATAACAGCTCGTGTATTTTTCTTGAAGATCCGTCCATAACTTTTCGAAATATGTTACTAACAAACATCCTGACATATATTAGTCGAACAGACCAATAGATCACCGAAATTTTACCATTTATATCTTATAACATTTCTAAAAATTCTTGTAAATTTCATACAGATCCGTTCGTAACAATATGTGTCATTTTGCTGACAAACATAAAATCAATCACAGAGACAAACAAAGAAACGAACAAACAGATCATCACACAAATATGGTCATTTACTTTTCGTGATATAGCTAGCTAATAATTCATGTAAATTTCGTAAAAAGCCGTCCATACGTTTTTGAGCTATAGTACTACGAAAAAAGAACGAGTCAAGCAAACAAACAGTCGAATGGTTTTTCACCAAAAGTTAATCATTTGTTACTCTCAACATGCCTAACAACCCCTGTAAATTTCGTAATGATCCATAAATAACCTTTGGAGTTAGGTATCTTATTGACACATAAATACAAAACTCGACAAAAACATAACCTCCTTGGCGGAGGTAATAATACTTTCGAGTTTCAAAGCTAATTGTTAGCATATTGTATTAGAAATATTTTCAGGGACAAAATGCGTAGAAACTAGAGAGGTGGAGGAGGAGGAGTTTGAAGTTGAGAGCTGAGTACCGTACTTGACAACTTTCTTGACACTTCAGACAACGCCATTTCTACTGTACGATACGCTTATATAGCCTAGTTAAAATGGGTCAATCCCATGGTTGTGGACTCAGTTAAAAAAATAGGGGCTCAGGAGTCGGAGCCGGAGACTTGGTTTAGAACCATGAGTCGGAGTTAGTGAAAATGGGCATAGTTTGTTAAGAAATAACGAAGAGTCGGGCATTTTTGAGTCGGAGCAGGAAACTGGAAAAACCCACTAGTCGGAGTCAGACTTTGTCCATCCGATTCCACAACCCCGGTTAACCCTACAAGGATTCACTGTCCTATGGCTACAGGAAAATAGCTTTAGTAGTGTGGATAGCGCGAGCTGGGTGATGTAGGGCAGGTAGTTTCACTAGATCTCGAATTAACCAATAGAAATTTAGGCTTTGCGAGGATATGGCAATTGGGATAAACATTTTCAACTAAACTAGCTAACATGGAGCTTACATTATGTAGTTATTTAAATTAAAGAAATAAAGGAACATCAGATCTTATCCCTTCAATAGATATCGCACACCATACCGTATACTGTACGGCATGCATCAAAGTACGGGAAAGGTATATTTGACTCATGCATTGAACTGCATGATTATCTGGCGATATGACGCAGCAACATCGAAATACCAAGCTGAAATATTCGTAGGGCGATGGAAACATTTCACTATTGAGATAGAACGTAGTTACTATAAACACTTTTAACATACGAGTGTGTGCATCGCTCGTGGCATTCATTATATTGAAAAATTTTGTGATAATGCTTCATTGGGATGTTTTAATCGGTTTATAATTATCAACAGACGTACAGATGCTACTACCATCGAGCTACCTAGTACCTACCTATAGTTTTATGAAAAACGGAAGAAAGAAATATTCCGAGATCACGACATGTTTATTCAACGTATGCAGAACTTATCAAATAAATATGTGATCCACGTAATATCTCAAAAGGCTACCATTGCATAAAACCACAATGTGCAATAAACAATTAAGATGACTTTGAGATTAACCGCTAAAAGTATCAACTATCTAAAATATTTTACCGATTTTTATAAAGGAAATAAATATGAATTTTGTAGAAGTGCACTTCTTCATCAAAATATGAACTTTTACAGCCTATGACCTTCTCCCAACCACTCAGCGATTTGGTAATGCAAGCTTTGTAAAAAAAATTCACCGTTACTCAGGAAAAGTCAAGCACTTCCTGTTATCGAGTCACTTTCACTATTAAAATTTAATGTTCTATCTTTCGTATGATTATAATCATTTTCAATGAAACTACGGAACTAGTGAGAAATTGTGGGTGCGAGGTCTGGTGAATGCGGTGGATGAAATAACTAACTCTCATTTAAGCTTCGTTTTCTTTTTATTGTAAAGAGTCATGTTTCCAACGTGCATGGAGTTCAACTTTGTTTTATTACAAGAGCAAATCTTCTGAATCCAATTACAATCGAGTTGTACCTTCAACTCATTATTGCTGAGGGCTGCAGAAATCTGTCATGAGACAAGAACGAATTACTAATAAGACACAAAATCATACTTAGCGTGATAGGAGATGAAGACTCATCCTCGTATACTTTACTTAATTGCACCAATAATTCCAACTTTTTCAGGATAAAATACTCAACGTCTAAATTCTTAGTGCCAGTACTATTTACGTCCGCTAAGGAGGTTATGTTTTTGTCGTGTTTGTCTGTCTGTCACCAAGGTTACTTTGGAAAGCGATCGCCCTAATAATTTTGGTTATAGCAACAGAGAAAGAACGGAGTGCAATTTTAGTGCTTTGCAAGGAGGGACAATTATCACCCTGTCAGAAACTACAAAAGATATAAAAATACGAGGCTCGGCACTATCGGCTGTTCCAGACTGTCAAACGCTTCTGCACCCAGAGAAATCTCTGAAGCGGCAAGTTTATGTTTACCTTTTAAACGGTAAATTTAATCAGACTCGTGTTTCGATTTACTTCTCCCAGGGTGAATATAAACTCACCGCTGTAGAGATTTCTCTGGGTGAAGATGACTGATAGAGTGCAAGATAGCAGCAGGTGTCGTCATGCTGAACTTCAACGACTGAAGAAACCATGAAGTTGATTGACTCAGGAGTTCAAAGAAATCCATGTAAATCTGTAAAGAGGATGGCTGCTCAGTTCGCAATATCAACATGATCTGTTCGTCTGGCGGAAAAAAAAGAACAGGCTGGATCTCTCTCTGCCCAGCTCAGACCCATTCACAGTCCGACCAGCGTCACAATGGGAAAGACTCCCGTGAAGTTGTGCTGCGCCGTCGGCTTGCTGAGGGTGGTCTTCAGTTTGCCCTTTTACAAGTTGAGAAAGTTTTTACTGTTCAGTAAACTCTGAATCACGAAACTGACCAAATGACTGTTATTAGAGCACTGCAGTCATGCCTCGGAACATCAATAAAATGCTTTTGTCTTGGTCGGGGAAAAGAGTCTGCTGATCATTTTAAGGTCTTCCCCTACCACAACAGCAGTGGGGATGCAGGGAGGACAATCTTTAGTCGCTCAAAGTAGGGTAAAGGTCTACAGTTGGGAGTATTGGAGAGAAAATACTGAAGTTTTTCGTATAGGATAGTTTAGATTAACATAGATTAAGCTATAGGTTTTGTTAGGTCGCATTAGACTAACCCCAACATTACTTGACCTAATTTCAACTGGGAAGATCTTTAATTTCTCAGAGTTGGGTGGAACATCGTCAACACCGGAGGAGGGGATCTACAAGCAATCCGAATCTGCACGCCAGCAATTTCCTTTTGTTTCACTCCCGAGGAATAGAAATTAATGCCTAAAGTTATGAGGAGCACATTATAGACTCAGTTTCACAGACACTCATTGAAGCCATTCTTCGTTAAAGTTTGGACATCAGATGGTGCTCTCACCATAGTCTCGGAGTTCGCTCCCAAAGATAGTGTCCCATGATCTTCGCCAAAGAAGGCTGGCCAACTCCTAGCCCAGACTTGTATCCCGTGGAGCAGTGTGTTGCTCGCTTTCGAGGGCAATGTTTGGGCAAAATTTCACTAGATCAGTGGAGGGACTGGAAATGATTTTAGAAACGGAAACGAGCTAAGTTCCTCCAGGACAGGTAGCGTGCCGCCGTTGAGGTGGTGCAAAAAAGCTTAAAAGAAATTGCGAGAAAACGAAAAATTTATATTGTGTATAATGTTACTCATTTTTTTTAATATCTGGCCAACATGACTTTAGCTCAATACGTGACTGATTTCAGTAATTAGGCATGAATTTTAACCAAAATATTTCCAGCAAAACTTTGCGTCACTCCAACGCATACAATATATAGGTATGTATATGTATACTCGATACTCGACAGGACCATTTCAGTTACCATAATTAACAGAGATTCGTAACTAAAGAATATTTTCGTCACTCGAGAGATCTCCCAATCAGAAAAGCTTGCGCAAACACTGCAGATCCTCCGATGCTCACACCAATAGACAGCGGCTGTTTACCTGAAATTTTCTGATAGGACGGTTGATAAAACTGCTACCTGAATAAATTTAAAAGTGTAAAACGAGGGACGCTTTACTGGAGCACATTTCGCTGTTTGAACGTCTAAGCGCCATGCAGGTGTGAGTGCATGTATGTATGCAAGTTAGCGCACTTCCCTTGCATTCGTGCCTTCATCGAACTTTTCAACAGTCGAGCTGGCAACAAAATAAACTTATTTCGACTATAGAGTCACAATTTATAAGGGGAACAATATATGGTAAAGGTAATTGGTAGGAGTGTATGGTGGCGATGCCAGAGACTTAGAAGTGATAACAGATTACAGTTAAAAGAAACTAGCACTTATCAGTCAATAGCAGCAGCCGCTTCAGCAGATATTTTTATATTTTTTCTCACACGAGTGTAAGCGCAGTAAGACAATTATATACAAATAAATAAATTGCTAATGCTTGGTCAAAAAATGTCGTTTTTAGCAACGAAAGTTGGGATAGCATGGCTTTGCTCGCTGCATTCGTGTTCAAATAGAAAATTACAAACATTTCTCAATCTCGTCGACATATTGAACACTTAGGTAGCCGGCCTTAACGGCATAATTAGAGAATCTTTTGAGCTTTTCAGATCTAATGATGCTCATAAAAATTAAAAATACTACTCTCACTACTTTTTCTTTATTACTGTTTGCAGGGAGTGAAATGCTGTTATGAAATTGCACAGTATTACGTACCAATGATGGATCGATACTTGCACCCGAAGCACGAGGAGAGTCCAAACTTAACTAGAGCACTCTGAGAGAGCATGCCTACGCCAAGCAAGGCAACGGTAGCGAAAAACTGAAATTGGCTCTGAAACCATGATTTTCTTTGCATCACCTCCAAAATCTAATCATTTGTGACTTTTGATGGTATTAACACTTTCTGCAATTTTCTTGAAGGTCCGCTCATAACTTTTTGAGTTAGGGCTATGCTGCTAACAAACATTATGATAAGCATAAGTCAAACATACAAACGAGCAAACCGACCTGCACTAAAATATAAACATTTGTGTCTTACACGATTACTAACGACTCCTGTAAATTTCATACAGATCCATTAAGAACTTTTTGAATTGTTGCGCTAACAAGCATAAAATCAAACACAGCAACAAACACAGGAACGAACAGATTATCACAAAAATTTGGTTATTTACTCTCCGTAATAAACCTAACAAGTCGTGTAAATTTCATGAAATCTGTCCATAACTTTTTGAGTTATGGCATTGAGAAAAATGAGGCAGACAAACAAACGTATGGACGGATCTTCACCACCAAAAGTTAATCATCTGTTCCTCCTAGCATACTAAACAATCCCTGTAAATTTCATCCAAATCCGTCCATAACTTTTTGAGTTATCTTGACGACAGACAGACAAACGGCATAACAGACAGACAGACAAACCCGACGAAAACATAACCTCCTTGTCGGAGGTAATAATTAATGTGATAAATCAAAAAGCAAAGGTAAGCAACTTCAAACAGTTACTCAGAATTGCATCTTATTCTGAGGTCGATGCAGTACTCCTTGTTTATATATAGTTACATGAAAAAATTAACATTCATACCTCCCCTTACTATGACTATTAACAACTAGGTACGCATTAGGACGGGGAATTGATACGACTCAGAAGAAGTTATCCATTACCAGCACGTGTTTACGTGCTCTCACGCAAATCCGGGTGCTTGCCGTGCTGTATGAGCAGGTATTTCCCTCTGATACACGGGGAGTGGTGCTGATTTAAAAAAAAAAATAGTATAGCAGCTACTTTCACAGGTCGACAATCGTAATACCACCAGCGTATGTCACAATCCAAATTACATAACTCATGCCGGGGCCAAACTAAGCAGTCACACAGCCCGACGCAGGGAAACGAGACTCGGATGGCATTTTATGCCACCGTATCTATGCTATACCCTACATCAATTTCAAATATATTTTGAAACGGCACTTGAGCTGATTTTCGTAGGAACTAGTTGGGCCTACAAATACATATGTGTCCCCGGCATTAGCAACTGCATACCTGTGACGTCATAGGCATCAGCGTACTCGAGAATCCGACTCATGTCTCAGCAACTCTACACCGGTGACGTCATCAGTGCACCCGAGAGTCGGGCATACACTTTAGCAATTGCAGAGCCGTGACGTCATCAGTGCACCCGAGAGTCGGGCATACACTTTAGCAATTGCAGAGCCGTGACGTCATCAGTGCACCCGAGAGTCGGGCATACACTTCAGCAATTGCAGAGCCGTGACGTCATCAGTGCACCCGAGAGTCGGGCATACACTTCAGCAATTGCAGAGCCGTGACGTCATCGGAGAGCTTGAGCGGAGTTTTGTACCTAGGCAACTTTGAAGACATGACGCAGTTCATTAGTGCAGGTGAAACGTTGAAAACAAACTCTAGCAAACAGTCTTCCTATGGCTGAGCCTCGCGAGAAAGTGCCACCTCACAGTAGGGCCAAAATGACACCGTGTCAGTGGCAGGCGTTGTGCCTGTAGTGCTTCCAGATCAGGGCTGCTGCTGTGTATCTATGCTGCGGTGTTTCCAGATCAGCACATCAAGTGCTGCATATCCAACACAGCACAGCTGACCCGTTAATGCTGCAGTGTTTCCAGATCAGCGTATCAAGACAGTGTTTACAGATCAGCGCATCAAGTCCTGTACATCCAACAACTGACCCGTTAATGATGCAGTGTTTACAGATCAGCGCATCAAGTGCTGTATATCCAACAGCTGACCCGTTAATGATGCAGTGTTTACAGATCAGCATATCAAGTGCTGTAGATCCAACAGCTGACCCGTTAATGCTGCAGTGTTTACAGATCAGCACAT
>LQNS02277997.1:3801221-3821087 GCA_001587735.2 Parhyale hawaiensis | reverse complement strand
TATTGTTGTACTTATTCATTAGTTAGATCAGAATTAAGCTCAACTCGCTGGCTTTTGACAAAGTAGAATATATATTAATATGTATACATATATATTCTGTTTTTTCCTCTAAGACCAGATGTAGTTACAAAAAATAAAGAACATGTAAATAGCTTGTCAAAAGCCAGCTGAGTTGAGCTTAATTCTAATCTAACTAATGAACAAGTTAGAACTAATGAATAAGCCTTCAGGAATTAGCTGCTATACTGCGCATACATGTCTGCATGTCCTCTCCACCGGCTATTAAATGCAGAGCACAAAGAGAAAATGAATGGAAAACAGAAGGAAACTAGCGAATGAAATAGAAAAAATAGGCTTGAAAAATTGAGACAGCTGCCACTCACGGAGCCCCGCTTAGAATCAGCTGATGTAGAATCCTACATCAGCATCTTTCGTATTTTTTTTACAATATAACACGCAAGTCTGGCTGTTACAATCGTTGTGACGTTTTAGCGTGTAGGTATAAGTTCAGTCCAATAAAAAGCGAGCCGTCGACAAAAATGATTATTTTTTAGACGTACAGTGGCAAAATGCAAGATTAAAAACGCAAAACACAGTTAAGAATCAAGCTCAAGACGCGTTTTAGATTAGGAAGCAGGCAGTAGACGGATCAACACAAGATAACATGCGTTTAATTGCGTACTTTTAATAAAATCCTTGCACTTAAAAGTTTATTCCCACAGCAAGTCGGCTGTTCACGCGTGGAGTGTCATTATGTGCAATGTAATTAGGGAAAGGCTGCTGATGAGAGCAGCCCAATAGGCTTGATTTCTTTGGAACAGCTTCGTTAGTTTCGCCCCGTCGGATCGTACTTTAGGCGTGAAGCGATTACCTTCAAGATTTTCGAGATCTCTATCCTGCTCTGTAAAATAAAGTATTCAGCCGTCTGAAATAAGATCGGGTTGTTATTAACACAAGCAGCACGGTTCAGAGTGTCAAAGTCGAATCTTCTCTCTGAAGTTCCTGGTAAGTCAAGCCTATTTGGCTTAGCTTAGTTCGCCATGCCAATTGCTGACGCTGTGTGTGTAGCGTAATGGTGGATTGACAATTGCTTGCTATTCACGCGAAAGGCATGAAATTATAAAGGACGCCAAAAATAACCTTACTCGCAAAATCCTATAGTCTTCATGGTACATCCTGTACAAAGAACTCTTAGGCGGACTTATCACGGTCTCGAAACCTGAAATTCCTTCTCGTAAGTTACAAACCTTATTTAATTAGGCACAGAAAAGCCTATCTGTATTCCCAATAATACAAACAAACCCACACCCAAACAGCGGCGTCGGTGTGGGTTAAATCTACGGACACCACGCGACTGATTTCAGAACAACAAGCTACGCTGCATTGAACAGAAACTCTTTAGCTCTCTCACAGTAGGGGAATCACCCAATTGCCGATTTAACTATTTCCGAACAAAGAGCTATTATTTCATAGGATTATTACACAGACCTATTCAAATAATAGCTGTTTGTTAGGAAAAAGAGTTAGTTCGGCAATTGGGTAATTCGCCTACATGATCTCCTTCGAAAAATCTATTAACCATAGGGAACCCATATTTGCTTATTAAAAACTAACTATTGAGGGTTTCCGGGACCATTCTCAATCGGTTACGTTATTACACAACGCAGGAGTTTAGTGATACAACTGCATGAAAACTATCTTTGTTCGCGAAATAGAGATATAGTAACTAAAGTCCGCAAGGAAACCCACAGCCAACAGCATAGCACAAGATCACCCGATGACAATAAAATACTGAGTAATTAGCCCCAAAAAGTCATTATCAGAGAGGTTTATTATTAAATTAAGCCTCCTTGGTCATTATCCTGAGAGCAAGCAGGGTAGGCAGCAGTATCCCGTAGCCAACACAGCACTCGCTTCCGCTTTGCTAGCAAAGGGCTGTTATAAAAGGACCCAGGCAGTTTTTTGTGCTTACTGTGGGCTCTGATCTTGCTCAGAAGAACTGCGTTCAGAGTAAAAATTTCTACGGTAATTTAATTTCCTTCTGAGCCTTGTTGCCAACATTACATGTAAAATTATGAAAGGCTTTGCACAAAAGATCGGAAGTGGTGGCAAGCAAGGATTTTTTTCTTTGGCGATGAACTGAATCATTATCGGATATTATTATACCGAGAAAAGCGTGAATTTTGTTATACGTTCACCTTCGGATAAGTAATAACATCAAAATGAATGCAGAATTGTAGTGTGCATCGCCTTCAAGTGCTTTCACTTTTATAATGAGATAACATCGAATTTATACGCGCTACTTTTCTACGCCGTACTGAATATCGGTAGAGGCAAATCTATATAATACCATCGAGCGCTGCTTTTCTATGCCTCACTAAACATCAATAAAAGCGCGGTTCTGTATGATGCACAAAATTTTCCATACTTTAAAATATACCTCTGATAAGAGCACTGTTTTCCTGTGACACTCATAATGTCAGTATACACTAAAGAGGCACCTAGCAATAACATTTTAAATATCAGTCAAGAGAGTTCTCTATACCACAAGCAGAACTAGCTTCCCTATACGCTACTAAAATGACAGCTGCATATAAATAACCAAACCAGTGTTTTCGTAATTTACTAAATGAGAGAAGGGAACCCTCTAGCTCTGCATACACTCTACCACAGCCGGTTTTTCTACCTACCTACGACTCCATCTATCAGTAGCAGTGCCTCTGTAGACAATACTCCACTGGACATTGACCTCCTCCTGTTCAAGGCGCCCAGCTTCCATTTTCACCAAATAGAGAAAACATGGTTGGCTATTTTAGACAGTAGTCGAGCAGCAGTATCAAATGGCTCCAGCATGAAATGGAATGCGCTGTTACCTGTTGTAAACCGTCAACTTCTACGCGACAGCTCGTCAATCTTTAAAGTCTATATTGAAAACCGAAGAATAACGTTTTACTTTGTGGTTTGTGACATTATATATCTATGTATGCACAGTTCTCTAGATCTTGTGAAATTGATAAAGCCAAAATTTACAGTTAGCATCACCTTCATTCATATTAAAGAATCAAACTATTTTTAAATAATGTAGCTACGATGACACGTACAACAGTCCACTTTGAGGCACAAATTAATGTTCGATATTCAGTCGTAATTGGACTCCAGTTTTAACACACGCACGATAAAATCTTTGCAATCACAACACTTGACCATCGGGGACAGTCAATTACCAAGTCATATATTAACTTTGGCGAAGTCCAGTTTCAAAGCAGATATGATACAACCGTTTCCCTCACAACAGTGCATCAGCTTGGGGCGAAGTTTATTACCGGAAGTGCAGGCAAATATTGCAGCATTTGCTTGTGAATATCGCCACAATTGAGGCTGCAATGACAGATCAGCTAATTCTTCATTTCAATCGTGGACCGGCTTGCATTTTAAAGGAGAAAAGGCGGAAGCGTTACCCCTCGGGCAGGTCGGGCCCGGCAATGCAGAACTGCAGGCGAAACATTGCAGCATCGGCTCGTATCGCTAAAACAGAGGCCCTTATGACAGGCAGACTTAGGAGTATAAACAACTAAGCCTGAACAGAGCAGCAGGTCTGCAGCGTACGTGCGGACCATGGCCTGGCGACGTGGTCAGCGCCCATCGTTATCAGTGAAGGTTCACGCTTTATCAGGACAGCCATACATAGCTCGCAGCTTCGGTCTACCTCTCTCTCTATCTCTGTGTGTTTCAGGCTCTCTTCCTCTCTGTGTTTCTCATTCCCTCCCTGTCTGTTCTCCCTGATAACTGTATTGAGTCCTCTGTAGACCCTGGTCGTACAGAGATATCTAAAGGTTATAAGAGACGCTATGTTAAAAGCGATGTACCGTAGGGTATTCGACCAATAGTGTAGAAAAACGTGATGTCGCTAAGGGCACTTTTAAAAAGGTACGAGTGTCAATAAAGTCTCGTCACTGTTCGGTAAAATCTCTTTAATGAATAACTTAAAAAACATGGTATGTACGTCCGATAACGTTTGAAAATGACGCAGCAGGTGCCGACCGAGCCCGTGAAACACNAAGGTACGAGTGTCAATAAAGTCTCGTCACTGTTCGGTAAAATCTCTTTAATGAATAACTTAAAAAACATGGTATGTACGTCCGATAACGTTTGAAAATGACGCAGCAGGTGCCGACCGAGCCCGTGAAACACCGACGTAGGTAACAAACAGTCAAGCGCAACTAGTGAGAGAAATAAAACAACAGGCGCTCGGTAAAAAAAAACATGTAAAAAGTATGACTGAGGCTTTCAAAATGCGTGATACTGCCGTTGAAAACTCACAAAAACCTAAGGATAATGTTTATGCATCTTTTACTAGGTGAAATAAAAACATGTAGTGCTTATTTTTGTTAAAAATGTGTGTAACTTAGGGTCCTATGAAGCCATTTCTTGATGACTGTAGGGTCTGTTGCAAAAAGGAATCAAGGATGTCTAGCTAACAGCGGCCGTCTGTATGATGCGTGTGTCCGAAGTCTCTGTCCGGGCCTCCCGAGCGCTTAGGACCCCACTAACTGTTGCGGTAGACGGTGGTCTGTGCTGCAGATGCCGCTTCTTTGTTAGTGTAAGCCTTTCCAGCTATAGTTTGATCATTTTATCAGGGCAGCTCGGTCGTGGTCAAATGCCTCCACAGCGGTGCCAATTCTATGGGTATTGCTGAGATTTCTCTATGCACAGGTAGTGGGCGGAGCTAAGATATGGGCAGAACAAAATCTCAGAAATACCCATAGAAATGGCAACGCTATAGAGGAATTTGAACACGACCGAACCTCCAAGCTAAAATGGCCAGACTATAGTGATGAATCACCAAAAAATTCAAGTCGTAATGCGGCCAAGGATATAGCTTAGTAACCGCTGTAAAATAATACATTTTATACTTACGACGAGAGATTCCTCCAGAGTTTTCAGGGAAAGAAACAATGCTCTGCCGTTTAATAATGAAACTGATATCTAGAGATACCCAGACGTAGGCGTGCCCCCTTTTTGGCCATTTTAAACCTTGACGATCCAGGGCTCTACAAGCCGAATTTAAAAATATTTACCGCCCAAGGCCAAGTCTTATGGCCTTCTTTGGGGCACTAAATTTTGACCATGGCCTGAACCGTATATAGCGAAGAAGGTCCTCAAGTTACAAAAGTCGCAATCCTGCGGCCTAGCTGTAACATCAAAGTACTATTTCACACCTAGAAAATGCCGCAGAGCCGCTAACCGTGAAATCTTTAGAACCGCTATAGCTTCTAAAGCCTCTGAAGTAGAAGGGGGCAAGGAGCTGCAGGACAAGTCGGGCTGGATATAAGATACATATTACCAAAGGGCTGTGCCCAGCTCCAGAAATGCTATCAGTGCCAATAAGGTTTAAAATTCCATAGCATTTTATATACTGTTAGCTCCGGAAAGAGATGACTCGAAATAGAGTCCAAACAGGGCTTACAGATTCAACTGGATTCCCTATCTCTCATGACTCGTGAAGGAAATGACGAATCGAACGCTCTAGTTTGAAGTTCTGCGCAGGACAAGCCTAATCGGATTAGATCACCTCTCCTAAAGTGGGTGAATCGAAGATTAGGGTTAAAGATAAGATAACTGATTTAAAATTTCGTTCAGGAGCATCTGCCGGACATGAAGGAAACCAGAGGCTTCAAAGCCAGCAAGGGTAGAATGTAAGATTCAAGAAAAGTGCATCTAACGTTCAGGAAAAAACTGTTCCAGCCAAAAGTTTATCTCAAGTGCAAATAACACTATTTGAATAACTAAGAAAAACTGACAGCTGGATTTAGAATTAAAAATATTTTTCGTGAAAAAAATATTACTTGAACCACCAGACCGCTAATCTTTTAAATCAATACAGTAATTTCCTCCGCATTGCATCTATCATAAGAAAATTGAAAACTTCAGACATCCTGTGGTTGGTCGTAGGTACCTACCAATACAGCGCATATATCTTTGGTAAAGCGAAATAAACGGTAAAGCTCCACTTTATGATTGATCGCGAGTCAATACGTCTTCCCGTGAGCATTTTTAAGAAAATGATTTGATTCCGACAGTTGAAATCTTTTTAAAATTGTAGTATTTGAAAGTTCCAGTTCACAGCAGGTGAACTATAGTCACTAGAACATCTTTGGTCAGACATACACAAATAAAATTTAAAATTAAGCTTGGGGAAAAGGTTGCAGGTAAAGGCTGTTTGAGGTTGACTCTTTTGAAGAGCTTATTTCGTGGATGAAACATACGGTGCAGAACACCTACAGTATTTGAAAAATTTACCGGTGTCTTCCTCAGGCAGCGTAACTTCCGCAAAGACGGAAACATGGCTATACTACACGATACAATTCCTTGATTGTTTGTTTCATTGGGGTAGAAGAAGGCTCCTAGCAGCTGGTAGAATAATTCTATCTTTGCTATCTTTTGTATAGAGCTAGGGTACTTCAAACCAAAACACACGGTTTATCACAATTCTGTGGCATTTTGTCTTTCGGCGAAGAAACAGAAGAGCATTTTACTTCAACTGCTAGCTGGGTACTTTAATAACACGCAATAGTAGCATAAGAACTTCTGCTGCATCCTAATTATCGCCAAGTATCCAACGCTGTTTACGAATTTCCTACTGCATCTATCGTTCGCAGAGGAAACGTACGACCTGTAAGTGTACCTAGGAGGTCGACCTAAGGTAGGCACGATAGCAGCACGGCAGCACTTCCACGGCAGTGTGATAACAGCCACATCAAGTCGCCAAACGTGGGAAAAGTCACGACTGGTGCATTCGTCTCTGACATGGAGGAAATTTGTGCAGCCTTCCTGTCCCTCACGCCACGACTGTACTCACCGTACTCACCCTTGATCTTGCGAGTGAAATCCTTGATATCAGTAATGGACATCCATATCACCTATGCGGGGAGTAATTATGTGTTACTAACTTGAGCGTTCTGCATACTCTTTATAATATCGAAAGTAATCTTTGGTTCCGTTTCGTATAATAACGTGGTTATCGATAACACAAATAAAAGGCAGTATTCTGTCACTATAAATATATATAGAAATAATCAATACACTTTTAGGGGATTTCACGCCTATAAAAACTATTTATCAACTAAAGCCGTATTCACACTATACTATTAAGTTCACCGTATGCAGTAGAGGGCTTCCGAAAGTTCAGTTACTCCCCGTGAGCAGCAGAAAACCGCGCCATGAAAAGTTACTCAAATTTTTTATCACAGAAAGAAAATGACCTTTCGCCGCAGAGTAAATGACCAAATTTTTATAATGATCTATTCGTTCATTTGTTTGTTTGTTTGTTTGTTTGTCGCTGTGTTTGAATTTTTTGATCCCTGTAAACCTGCAGAGGAGTCGAAAACTTCACCGAAGACACGTAATGGAAGCCAGCTAACACAACGGCTAACATCTTATCAACGTTTGGTAGACACACACTGCTGGAAGGCAATCTCGTCAGCAACCATCAGCACCATATATAGGCAGGTCACCGATAGACTAAGCTGTATAAGTAATGAAATATAGAGGTCAATATAGAGAACACTGAAATTGAAAACGTTACGGTTATTTTTTTCGTAGTTACTGTTCAATTCCTTCAGTAAATTGCACTGTGATATTATTTTATTATTTTTTCTACCATTCGACCTGTCACCATGTAAATAAGAGCACGTGTGTGTGGGAAAATTTTGGAGCACTAGTCTGGAAATATGTGGAGGCCGCTGCTACCGGACAGGGTGAATGAAAAGTGCTTCCGTAAATAACAACCGACTGAATTAACTACAAAAAAAAAAATTGATCCCAGGCATTCTGCTAATCTCTGCGTAGATGAACATGAGTTGTCAGCAACACAACGAACAATAAAGAAACATATCTGCAATTATACCAGTGTATAGAGCCTTATAAACTTCATTTCGCCCCTCATATAGAGTACGGAAGAACTTCCTACTCTTCGTGAGATAGGTTTCAAGAGTGAAACGAACGGAAGGAAACAGCGGAAAGTACAAGGTACGAGTACGTATGCGTTGTCTGCTATCATATTGCCACCCACCGGAACACCTTTACTTCTCTGATCTTGTATCAAAGTGTGTAAGTGTTTTTATCTTATGATAGGAGAATGTCGTGGACAGTAAACTTTTTTGCAATGTCTGTTGCATCATACATAGCACAAACTTATTTTGTCTTCAGTTTTCGCTATGTAACACATTGCTGATCCTATTAAGTTGTTAGCTCTAGTAATTCCAATCATGTTCTTTTATAGTTGAAACTGATTTAAACTGCTGAGTTAAGTTTCAATAGTAATTTTATTGTTCTTACTAGATGCACATTTACTTTCAGTTTTATTTCAATATTATTGGCCACCTCTACAATGAGTGCCACTTTCACTAAACATAAATCGTAGTGGCTGAACTAACTACCATCCTCTAGGGCGGTGTATCGGTGCCTACAAAACGCGAGTGTTGCGCGTGGGAATATTTCCATGAAAACAAATGAAACACGAATTGCGCAACTATGAAAAATGGGAGGAATGACTGAAAATTGAAATGTTCCCTGATCAAAAAAATGCAAAGCGTAAGAAGTGAGGATTGTAAGATAACGAAAAGTAGGAAGTACCTACTTCCGTATCTACGTTCTGCCAAGAATTCATCAGTCACCAAGAATAGAATCCAGTGTTCCCCAAGAATGCAGCGGTCACCAAAAATCCATCGGTCATCAAGAATCCAAAGGTCAGTCATAGGTTGAGACTCGGCCGTTAAGAATGACCCCCAATGTTAAGTGGGCGCCTAATGTTAAGTGGGCGTGCTAACAAATTGGTGGGCAGCTGCGGTCCTCACGTTCGCTCGGTCGTGCTGAGGTACGGCTGTTTGGACGCAAAGTTAGCACGGCGGAGAAGGAGAGCCTCGCGAGCTAACTTTGTAGAGCAAGAAATGATTAGCTCGACAGCTGAAAAGACGATACGAACGGTTGAGGCGCCGCGTCGTACGAGAAATGGCCGATAGACAGCAAAAAAAGGCGATGTAAACGTACAGTGGAGTAGCGAGGAAAACGATGCTGTCTTGAGTAAAGTGACGTCTTGAATGGCTACAGTAACATGCCGACAGTCGGAGGACGTGGTAAGTGAATGGTTCAATCAAAGTGCACAATGTGTAGCACAGCATATGACCCGTCTGATGTGTCCAGTGAGACGGTGACGTGAATATGCAAGTACAACAAAACGAGGGGACGGTAGGCTTTTCGTTGCTGGAAATCGTTAATCCAACTTTCAATTGGTCATTAAGGGAAATTTCTTTGCTTGTAACATTCCGTCCAGATTCTTGCTGGGACGAAGACGATTGGCACGCTTTATCATGCGACGACAAAGACAACTGGAACGCTTCATCATACAGGGAACAAAGCGATTGGAACGCTTTGCTTTATCGTGCAGAGAACAAGGCGATTGGAACGCTTTATCGTGCAGAGAACAAGGCGATTGGAACGCTTTATCGTGCAGAGAACAAGGCGATTGGAACGCTTTATCGTGCAGAGAATAAGACGATTCGAACGCTTTATCGTGCGGCGAACAAGGCGATTGGAACGCTTTATCGTGCAGAGAATAAGACGATTGGAACGCTTTATCGTGCAGAGAATAAGACGATCGGAACGCTTTATCGTGTGGCGAACAAGGCGATTGGAACGCAGAAACTGAGGCTAGCTATAGCAAAGGAGGACGAGGAGGCGTTAGAGGAAAGCATGAGGGCAGGAAGCAGAGGTGGAGGAGGACGGAGGAGGGTGAGGATAGGGGGTAAGACAGGTCTAGAGGACAGCAATCAATTATTGGGTGCGGAACTACGGCGCTCGGGGCGAAGCCATGCAACTTCTGCAAGACGGAGCGCAGGCCTCGCCACCACCACCACCACCTCCTCCTCTCCACCACCATTCCACCACCGCCATCAGCCTTCCAAGCCTGAGCGAATGGTGGTGAAGAGGGTAGCCGAAGAGGAGCCGTCCTCAAGAGATTAGCGCTGGTCGTTCTCAGAGCGCCTGCACCTCCTCTGGTCGCTTCATTCCAAGCGCGGCTCACCTCCGGGGAGGAAATTCAGTGGTAAAAAGTAGACAATCTGTACTGCTTCTGTTCATTCATTCCAAGAGATGCGCGCCGCTACGTAGGAATTTCAGTGGTAAAAAGCAAAGAAACTGCACCAATTCGATTTCATTTCATTTCAAGAGCGAAGTTGCGATTAGCTTGAAGCTCAATCTTAAGCCTGCCTAACCTATCGTAACATATCTTCCCCAGCTAGTTAAAACTGAGACTTTACTTGTTTCCAACACGAACCCTCATTCTAAATACATTCTGTTCGCAAGTTAGATAAGTGAACGTCTATCTAGAGCGATATTCGTGTCAACCAAACCACTCCCTCAACATGGAGCCGATCTTGACAATGCTAGAATTTCTTAAACACTGCATCAACGAACAAAATATTCAGTAGTAGCTGCATTAAAGCGAGTTCACGTGCATTGCTGCGTCCATTAATTCTGACAACAGACAAATTTGCAGCTTTCTGAGCTCTGAGTCACTCCAAATTTTGGAGACACTGTGGTGGTGACGTGCGCTAGTTAAGCCAACTAACGTAGCGGCGAGCATTTTAGTAAATCTTTTCGAAGCCTCGCATTTATGGTCGCGAGGACTCTAGCAAATCCTGGAACGGCGAATAGCACTCGCAGGTATGGCAGCCACTCGCATCAGCCGTTAGAAGTCTGTGAGGCTAACTCTTCAAAACACAGAGGTAAGTGGCGGACCAAATCCATGTGACTGTGACACACGTGCACTCCTGCAGCACGTGCTTCATTTCTGGCAAACTGTACCCAGCGTTACACATTTCCCCCCTACCCAGCGATACACATCTCCACCTTACCCAGCGTTACACATTTCCCCCTACCCAGCGATACACATCTCCACCTTACCCAGCGTTGTGCCCCTTCACCTTACCCAGCGTTACACATCTCCACCGTACCCAGCGTTGCGCAACTTCCCGTTACCCACTGTCACCCATGTTCACGCAAGTCAGAAGTAGCCATGTAGGCGGCACGCTGAGCCTCCTCGTGTCGTACGAGGCCGCACGAGACGTGCGGCTCCAGCAGCAGAACACTTGCGCTCGTGACATTCAGGCCACAGCTGTACCATCACACACCCCTCACCTGGAGGGAGCGATGGATGCCGAGGGCATATCTTCGATCGTTGCAGCTGAATGCCGAAGAGCATACATCACCGTGCAGTACACAAGATGCTCATCCTCGCTCGGTGTACATGGGTTTACCTGGTAGAACCTAAGTCATGGTTAATTATGATGACTTGCTGGAAGCTGGGGACATTTCACAGAACAAAAGCGATATTCTTCTGTGATATCTTAGACCCGTGTCATGCACACGACGTGTGAAAATATGTTCGAAGTGAGACAGCAAATCTAACTATAACCTACGAGCAGAAGCAGTTAAAAAATAGAAATTTTACTCGTGTTGTTCCCACCCAAGATCGTATCTAGGGTACCCTAATTTTCCCCTATCTAATACTGAAGGACTTTATGAAATTTCACAGAGTAAAAGCGCAGTGTTCCTCAATTATGATGTCCTCGGACCCGTATCATGTATATAAAGTGTGAAGAATGTTCCAAAACAGGCAGTGATTCTTCTATCTAAGACCAAGACCTGATATAGAAGTATAGGGGCTTAAATTTGAACTTAACTCCTCCCTGCTGATCCCTCGCCAGATCGTATCAATGAGACACCAAATTTTCCCCTATCTAATGGCAATGAAAACGTTGCGGTGGTACTAAGCAACGGTGAGACAAGCAGAACTACAGTATAATATTGATATCGCAAGTGCGCGATACTCTGGACCATACGTAAATACCCATACTAAGCGATATTCGTGCATCTGTTGTGGTTAAAATCTTTACAATCCAAAAGCAGTTTTGTATATATATATATAATTTTATATATATATATATCTATATTAATGAAAAGTAAAGTTATCAAATAAATACTGCCGCCTACGCTGTTAGAAAAATTTCATTCCCTTAGTGGAATGAAAATATTTGTGATAGAGTCCTAGCAATATGTCGCACTTGTTTTATGCACTATTTGATTACCTCCACCGAGCAGGTTATGTTTTGTGGTGCTTGTCTATTATTTTGATTGTCTGTCTGTGCGTCTGATGTTTGCCTCTCACCAAGATTATTCAAAAAGTTATGGACGGATCTTTGCGAAATTTAAAGGGATTGTTAGGCATGTTAACAGTAACAGATAATTAACTTTTGGTGAAAATCCGTTCGTCTGTTTGTTTGTCTATCTGCCTATTTTTTCTTAAGGCCATAACTCGAAAAGTAATGGATGGATTTTTATGAAATTTATTTCAATTTACGAAAAGTAAAAGACCAAATTTTTTAGATGATCTGCCTGTTCGTTCGTTTGTTTGTCGCTATATTTGATTTTATGCTTGTTAGCACAATAACTCAAAAACTTATAGATGGATCTTGGCGAACTTTATCGGAGTTGTTACTAATGTTAAAATACTAAATCATTAAATTTTGGTGATGATCGGTTTGTCTGTTTGTGTTGTTTGACTAAGTTTGTCATGATGTTCGTTAGTAGCATAACACAAAAAGTTATGAAACACGAATCTTCATGAAAATTACAGGAATTGTTAATCATATCAAAATGCACAAATGATTAGATTTTGGTGCTGATACGAAGAAAATTACGGTCTCAGAACTAATTTTGATTTTCTGTTATCGTTGCCTTGCTAGGCGGAGGTATGCGCTCTCAGAGTGCTCTCTAGTTTACGTATAATATTGTTAGTTCAAGGTTTTTTTATGTGTGTGTACTCTGAACCTGAATCCCCTTAATGCATAAATGCTGGTGTTACGGGGTTATTAATTTAAGAATAGAATAGAGGGATATTGATATAATAAAGAATAAATCAATGAAGATTGAATAAAAGAAAATTCCTACTGTAAATGATATGTTTAATTACGAACGAATNTACACATCTCCACCTTACCCAGCGTTACACATCTCCACCTTACCCAGCGTTACACATCTCCACCTTACCCAGCGTTACACATCTCCACCTTACCCAGCGTTACACATCTCCACCTTACCCATCGTTACACATCTCCACCTCACCCAGCGTTACACATCTCCACCTTACCCACTGTCACTGATGTTCATACAAGTCAGAAGCAGCCATGTAGGCGGCACGCTAAGCCTCCTCGTGTCGTACGAAGCCGCACGAGGCGTGCAGCGCTAGCAGCAGAACACTTGCGCTCGTGACATTCAGGCCACAGCTGTACCATCACACGCCCCTCACCTGGAGGGAGCGATGGATGCCGAGGGCATATCTTCGATCGTTGCAGCTGAATGCCGAACAGCATATACATCACCGTGCAGCACACAAGATGCTCATCCTCGGTGCACATGGGTTTACCTGGCAGAACCTTAAGTCATGGTTAATTATGTTGACTTGCTCGAAACTGGGGACATTTCACTGAACAAAAGCGATATTCTTCTGCGATATCTTAGACCCGCGTCATGCATACGACGTGTGAAAACATGTTCCAAGTGAGGCAGTAAATCTAACTATGACCTACGAGCAGAAGCAGCTTAAAAATAGAAATTTTACTCGTTTTGTTCCCACCCGAGATCGTATCTAGGGTACCCTAATTTTCCCCTATCTAATAGTGAAGGACTTTGTGAAATTTCACAGAGTAAAAGCGCAGTGTTCCTCAATTATGATGTCCTCGGACCCGTTTCATGTATATAAAGTGTGAAAAATGTTCCAAAACTGGCAGTGATTCTTCTATCTAATACCAAGACCTGCTAGAAGTATAGGGGCTTAAATTTGAACTGAACTCCTCCCTGCTGATCCCTCGCCAGATCGTATCAATGAGACACCAAATTTTCCCCTATCTAATGGCAATGAAAACGTTGCGGTCGTACTAAGTAACGGTGGGACAAGCAGAACTACAGGATAATATAGATATCGCAAGTGCGCGATACTCTGGACCATACGTAAATACCCATACTAAGCGATGTTCGTGCATCTGTTGTGGTTAAAATCTTTACAATCCAAAATCAATTTTGTATATATATTAATGAAAAGTAAAATTATCAAATAGATACTGCCGCCTACGCTGTTAGAAAAATTTCATTCCCTTAGTGGAATGAAAATATTTGTGATAGAGTCCTAGCAATATGTCGCACTTGTTTTATGTACTATTTGATTACCTCCACCGAGCAGGTTATGTTTTTGTGGTGTTTGTCTGTTATTTTGATTGTCTGTCTGTGCGTCTGATGTTTGCCTCTCACCAAGATTATTAAAAAAGTTAAGGACGGATCTTCGCGAAATTTAAAGGGATTGTTAGGCATGTTAACAGTAACAGATAATTAACTTTTGGTGAAAATCCGACCATCTGTCTGTTTGTTTGTCTATCTGCTTATTTTTTCTTAAGACCATAACTCGAAAAGTAATGGATGGATTTTTATGAAATTTATTTCAATTTACGAAAAGTAAATGACCAAATTTTTTAGATGATCTGCCTGTTCGTTCGTTTGTTTGTCGCTATATTTGATTTTATGCTTGTTAGTACAAAAACTCAAAAAGTTATACATGGATCTTGACGAACTTTATAGGAGTTGTTACTAATGTTAAAATACATAAATCATTAAAATTTGGTGATGATCGGTTTGTCTGTTTGTGTTGTTTGACTCGGTTTGTCATGATGTTTGTTAGCAGCATAACCCAAAAAGTTATGAAACACGGATCTTCATGAAAATTACAGGAAATTGTTAACACTATCAAAATGCACAAATTATTAGATTTTGGTGATGATACGAAGAAAATTACGGTCTCAGAACTAATTTTGATTTTCTGTTATCGTTACCTTGCTTGGCGGAGGTATGCGCTCTCAGAGTGCTCTCTAGTTTACGTATAAAATTGGTAGTTCAAGGTTTGTTTTAGGTGTGTGTACTCACTCTGAACCTGAATCCCCTTAATGCGTAAATGCTGGCAACTTTCTCTTGTTTACTTTCTGAAGGAAATAGAATGGGAGACATCAATTAGCACAGCTAAGTCCACTTAAGCTAAGTCCACTACAGGCTTGATTTACGCGGAACTGCACATGGTGGCGATGGTTTTGCCACTTGAGTCGTGTTGCAGGTGCTAACAGTAACCAAATTAAGTTTCAGATGGTCTCAACCTCCAGCTTACGGTGAAAGGTTGACATTTCGGCTGCCTGCAGGTTCTGCAGGTTCAAGTTTACATAACGCTCGATTTAATGTGTCACAACAGTACCGATCCTGTCTAAAACCACGGGTATGTCAAGCCTCGAGAGATCGGCTTAATTCAACTCTGCCGTGACAATCAATGACACATGATGTGCATACTATGGATTGCAGGATTGCAGTGAAAGTAAGTCATTTTACGTGGAAATTACATTATTTAAAGGTATATTTACGATAAATAATTTGAAGTTGATTATATCTTTTTATGAATAATGCATTTGGTCTTTGATAGAATGCAAGTGTAATCTTCCTTTGAAGTATCGTTCCTCATCTATTTATCCACTTACTTAATTATCATCATAAGCTATGGCACTAATTCTTTATGCTTCTCTCTCCCTAATAGTAACTAAGAATGCGAGCTAACCTGTTGTTAATATTCGTTCTCATTTTAGAGCACCGATCCAAAGTATACTTCGACGACTATGCATGTACTGTGAGGAGGCCTTAGGCATTCAACTATGAATACTGAAATTAGAAATGGAATTGAGATATCTGTATAGTGAGGAAGCGCCGGGCCTTCAAATATGGGTTATGCAACTAGAGATGAAATTGAGGTAGGTACCTGTATTTGTGAGTATTGCAACTAGGGATGAAATTGAGATAGATACCTGCATTGTGAGCATTGCAACTAGGGATGAAATTGAGGTAGGTACCTGCATTGTGAGTATTGCAACTAGGGATGAAATTGAGGTAGATATCTGCATTGTGAGCATTGCAACTAGGGATGAAATTGAGGTAGATATCTGCATTGTGAGCATTGCAACTAGGGATGAAATTGAGGTAGGTACCTGCATTGTGAGCATTGCAACTAGGGATGAAATTGAGGTAGATACCTGCATTGTGAGCATTGCAACTAGGGATGAAATTGAGGTAGATACCTGCATTGTGAGCATTGCAACTAGGGATGAAATTGAGGTAGATACCTGCGTTGTGAGTATTGCAACTAGGGATTAAATTGCGATGTCTGTAATGTGAGGAGGCGCCGGGCATCCAACTATGAGTTATGCGATTAGAGATAGATCTGAGATGATGATTTTAAAGGTCGGAAGTGAAATTCATTGACTTTCGAGTAGCTATATTTAAATTGCAAACAGTGTAAAGTCAATGTTTCAATTGCGTTTATCTATTCAAGCTTTCTTCTGTTTTCATAAGATTAATATCAAAGTTGATCTCTGCGTTTGATAACAAAGCGAAGTTGATTTTTGAGCACTCACTATGAACTCACTAAAATACGAATAATATATGCTTTTATGTGGATTCAAGACACCATTATACGCTGGGTTTTTGGGGCGCATGTTCAACAAGTTTACCCCGAGCATCACCACTCCTTTGCACACCACAGCACAAATGTAGACCCTTTTAGTGCACATGAACCAAGTTAATGCAAGACCAATGTTATTACCACCGCTCAGGAGGTTATGATATCGTCGGCGTTAGTCTATTATTCTGTGTGTCTGTCGCCAAGATAACTGAAAAACTTATATGGACGGATCTTGACGAAATTTACAGGGATTGTTGGGCATGTTAGGAGGAGCAGAGGATTACCTTTCTGTGAAAATTCGTTGAACAGTTTGCTTGATTTTCTGCAATTTTTCTTGATACCGTAACTCAAAATTTTATGGATGGATCTTCATGAAAAGCTGCTCGAATTGCTAGGAATGTTACTAGAAACAAATGGTAAAATTTCGTGATCTTTTGTTGGTTCGTGTGTTTGTTTGCATATGCTTGTTTTTATGTTTGCCAGTAACATAACCCAAAAAATTATAAATGGATCATCATCATGAAATATGTAGGAATTGTTAGTAATGTCAAAAGACACAAATGAGCAAATTTTGGTGATGATCGTTTGTTTTGTGTGTGTGTATCTTACTATGTTTGTCTTACTGTTTGTCAGAACATAACTCAAAAATTTACGGACGGATCTTCAAGAAAATTACGGAATCTGTTATTAATGTCAAGAGGCACAAATGGTCAAAATTTGATGATGACAAAAAGGAAATTCTTGTTTCAGGGCCAATTTAAATTTTTTGTTAACATTGCCGTGCTTTGATTTATGAGGTATGCTCCTCCCAGGGTGCTCAAGTGTAAAATGTAACATGCTAGCCATATTTAGGAAGAGTAATGGGTGTGGAAGGGGGAAGGAGAGAAATTCTTTCGTTAATTGAATTCAATTCGTTTTCATTTGTTTCTTCAAATATTTATCCAC
Source organism: Parhyale hawaiensis (assembly GCA_001587735.2). Taxonomy (NCBI): domain Eukaryota; kingdom Metazoa; phylum Arthropoda; class Malacostraca; order Amphipoda; family Hyalidae; genus Parhyale; species Parhyale hawaiensis. Next base: position 3,803,542 of record LQNS02277997.1, on the reverse strand, counting down.
TCATACATATCTCTGTTCGTTTAAATCTAAAAAAAAAATGCCTAAACATTTTCACTAGATATTGAAATGCAGTCAGAGTTTGATTACGAAAGAGTGACTTCACTTAGAACTATTTGAATTGAAAGATTTAAATTGTAATAATGGCGCCTGGAGGTATACTGTCAAAAGGTTAATAAAGTCCTTAACCGTAATGCTGCTACCAGAATTTGTTAAGTCTAATGCCATCGTAACTAGAGTACTCTGAGAGCGCATACCTCCGCATAGCAACGCAATGGTTACTGAAAAATAAAATTGGTAGTGAGACCTTGATTTTCTTTGTTACAAAAACCAGAATCTAATAATTTGTGCTTTTTATGAGTGTTAACAACGTCAATAATTTCTTTTAAGATCCGTTCTTAAGTTTTTGAGTTATGCTACAAACTAACATTATGACAATCATGAGTCAAACATACAAACAAACCAACCGATCTGCACCAAAATTTTATCATTTATGTCTTTTAACATTACTAACAACTCCTGTGAATTTCATAAAGATACCTTAAAAAATTTTTTGAGTTATGCTTCTAACAAACATTATGACAAACATAAGTCAACCATAAAAACGAACCAACCGATTTGCACCAAAATTTTATTATTTATGTCTCTGAACATTACTAACAACTCCAGTAAATTTCATAAAGATCCATTGAAAAATTTTTGAGTCGTTGCACTAACAAGCACAAAATCAAACCCAATGACAAAAAGACAAACAAACAAACATATCATCCCAAAAATTTGGTCATTTATTTTCCATGATATGCCTAAAACCTGATGTAAATTTCATAAGAAATCCATCCATAACTTTTTGAGTTATGCCATTGAGAAAATGAGGTATCATTCGTGGGTGCTGCCGACCTTTGGTTTCAAGAGCAGAACGGAATTCCCACTTTTGAAAAGACTGTAAGTATATTAATAATAGCTTGTACAAACTAGCAGTTATCACAAGCTAAATTGAAAATGATAAAATGAGACTTGTATTTTGATTGTAACTTCATGACATCTACATACTTGGGACAACGGTGCAGTTATTCTGAAAATGTGCGGGTAATAATCCTCACTATAGGCACTCGCTCCCTTCAGTCTCACTTGCAGGTCATCCATTCAGAACTGGAACTTGAAATGCTGCAGGTGCACATGGTACAGAGGGAGGACTACCATCACGTAGCGGTGCGAGGTGCATCCATGGGACACTTATATGTGATTAATGCAACGATTGTGAACACCTGGATGCAGTTGTTCTGTGCACAGATGCTGCATTCTTCATGATATTACACGGCACAGCTGTTCGATAAAGTGAGTGATCGTTAGTTTTGCTGTCAAGCCCATGCTTGGCTAACTCATGGGCTATAAGATACAGCCTGGCCTCGTTTGAAAACGATCAATGTGTTAGGGTGACCCACCCAAAATTCTGGTACAACGGTTTTACCTATCTTTAACTTACCTTAGATGCGTTCGTCTGGGTCGTCAGAGTCGATTTTAGTCGAGCCTATTAGACTTGACCTGCCCAATCAACCAATCAACGGCTAAAACTTGAATGGACGGGTGGAAGCCAAGCCCCTGACTGAAGTGCCGAACAAGTTAAGTCTCGGAGGCTGCATTTTGCACCCCTGACCTAGCCTAACCTAGCCCAACCTAACCCAACACTCTCAGGTAGGTCACATTCTATAGCAGGACAAACTGTCAATAGTTTCAGGGCAATTGCACATCTAGACATATAGTGCCATGCCTTGAGATAATGATCACTGAATTATTGCAAGCGACTGTTGCTAGGCAACGTTGATCTGAGTGTAATATTACTATAGACCGTCTACCGATCTAAAAAAAAATACCTAACTTTATGACTTTGCCAGTCTGACTTACTCATTGACCACAGGAGTGACGTGCACAGATTAGAAAACTAAAAATTTTCGTCAGCCTAAGTAAAATGTGTCGGTTTATCTGTCAAATACCTTGAGGTGATGGTGGCGGCGGTTTTCGGAGGAGCTTCACAATACAATGACCACTTTGGAGTCGATTAGTGTCAACTACAAACATCGTCACAGCGATGTCAAATAATGGCTAAAAAAAGTCTCAGAGGTCACAACCAACTCGGGACCTCACGATAGAAGACACTCGCTCTTCGGCGCAGTCGTTCGGATATGAAAAAGCGATGGAGTTAATACGAACTGCGGAAGGAACATCGCCTTCTCTTCGGAACTGCTCCCCATCCTCTGGTTCTTTCATTTCCTAAAGTAAGCGACAAGCTCGGGGATTTTTCCGGCGTTTTTATTTAGCGCAGGAAG
>LQNS02277997.1:3785543-3800762 GCA_001587735.2 Parhyale hawaiensis | reverse complement strand
GCGAAATACAGCAAACATTCGAAGATTCCCTGAGTACCGAAACTCCAGCAGAATTTCAAGCACAGTCGTAAGACAAAACAGTTTGTATATTCCCACCCAAAAAAAGCTTTCAAATTAAAATCTGTGATATTCGAGGTTAAATTTGATAGCTAGTTACAGACTAACAAGTAGACCCATTCCGAGGGAGAAGCCGAGACCCAGGCTTCCGCCTGCTCTCAATTATTGTCTTAACGTTAACACTCTGAACTATTACCCTAAATACCAATAAACTGAAAATTGTAAGCAGGTAAAGTTGTTCTTTCGGCCAAAAATTTTGCTTTACCATTTTACCGTTCCATTAACCGCACGAGCCACTCATTACAACATGAACACCTCTGCCGGACACCCTATTCATCACCATGCTGCCCAATACCCTGGTGGGCCAGAGCATGGAACGGAGAGTTGATCATCACCATCAACAAAGTTATGTTTTTGCCTTGGTTTGTTTGTCTGCCTGTTAACTACATAGCTAAGTTAGAACGCCTCGTGGCGTAAGACCATCACCCGCGGTAGGGTGTAAATTTAACGAAGTCATTTTTGATTAACGAAGTTAGAGCAAAAGCCCCAATCTCTCAGTAGATCTTTAATAATAACATAGGAAAAAAATTTATTGGGATGGGTCACATCTAGGCCAAACCATCAAAATCCCTACAAAAAATTACGAACATTACTCCTTCGACCACTTTTTGGGTGGACAGACAGATTTACAATTATACCAATATTTGCAATTAATTCTTCAACGAAAACATTATCACCTCCCTCACTTCATTCGAAGGTGATGAAAAGCTGCGGATCTACAAAAGATTTACAGGAACTGTTCCGAACGTAACGACCCACAGACGATTACATTTTGGTGATGATCAGTCCATCCGTTTGTCTATTTGTCTGTCTGCCATTCTACCTTCTAGTACGGCATTGTTGACGGAGGTCTCCATTCCCAGAGTGTACCTCTAATTTATTTATATTACTTGGTTGACTGTTAGACCGAGTCTACACTACGTATCGCAAGCTCAACTAGTCCTTCAACCTCATTGGTATCTTGGATATCGACTTTCACTGTGTAATCGAAACGACGTTCAAGCTGTACGACCTTTCATAAGTTGAGCTTACTGTATTATAATGTGGCCCCGGCATTGGGTTCATTGGCCGCATGGTAACTGAAATGCAGAGCTAGGCACTTGCGGCCCCTCGCTGACCAGTCCCATGCACGTATCCATATGTGTTACTATATAGTATATCTATGTATGTATCTGACCTACAGAAGTTTTAAAAAAGGTCAACTTAAATCACGGCAGCAGCTCGGAGTGGAACGAAGCCTGGGTTTCGGCTCTTCCATGGTAGTGGGCATTTTCGGACCGTCTATTGTCGGTCAAATCCAATTAGATTATGTCGTTCAAAGTAGGCCATTCGAACATGACGCAAGTATTATTTTGGACACATGGACGCCATTCCATTAAACGGAATTTCATCCGACCTACCAAAGCAGTTACAAATGCGAAGACAAAACATGTCAAAAACATGTGAGAATTTACCAGGTGTTCATACTATTTACTCGTCCTATTCAAAATCCATGATGTAAGGAACGGAACATAACTGTCTTCGCAGTAAAAGTTAAGGTAAAGTCAACTTTGACCGCACCCTCAACTGGGAAGCCTACATGCACTGGATCGTGTCGTGCAGCGGATATAGGTTCACTGGCGCCAGAGGAGTAAGTGCGGCTGCAGTCGACCACGGGTCGTCGAAAACTATGGCACCAATTTGACGGAAGACTCAAATGACCCACGACCCCCACCCCCCCCCACCCCTTTCATCTCTGAGGAAGGCAAATTCTACCACGGCGCAGTGCCTGCACACAACAGCCGAGTCAGCACCATATACCTGTAGATCAGCCACGCCTATAGATCACCAAAGACTTGCATGCCTAGGTTGGCATCGAACCAGAGATACAATGATTGTGAGCTCCTAATGTAAGCACGCTGCTACGAAAAAATTTGGCCAGTATGGGGATCGAACCCACGACATCCGCGTTATTAGCACGGCGCTCTAACCGACTGAGCTAACCGGCCATGCCCTGACAAGGATCGTCTTTCTTTATCGTTATTATTACATCAAATTAGCAGATAATACAATGATGAAATTAATTATCATTAAGAGAAATATGAAATAACTAGACTGCCCGTGACCCATTGGGCCCCTGAAAACATATCCTCAAGTATTTCATTTTCTTCTGCTCAGTTCGTTGATTTGGATTATACAGGTAACGCCAAATTTTTTAAAAACAAAATAAAAGGAGGAGAATATTTTTCTGAAATAGAAGTACTTCCGAGTCGTGTCCAGCACTTTTCCTTCCATAATAACGATGAATTGCAATAACAAATTGAAGTATTATCATTGTGGAATCTTCTCATTCCTTTCAGTTTATTCCCAATGTAGAATAACGAAGAGTGTGAGCACGGTGACAACCAGGCAAACAAGCAAACAAGGTTATCAGAGGTTTATATGTACTATACGGCCAGGGACCCATTGGGTCACTGAAAACCTCTCCTACCCTAAGCATATCCTATCCTTATTCCCTAGGTAGAATAGCAAAGACTGTGAGCACAGTGACATACATACAACCAAACAAGCAAGTAAGATAAGAGAGTTTTAGAAATATATAGATAGATAAATTTACAGTAGTATCCACTCATGTCATGCCAATAGGCCATCCGAGAAGTTAGTGACTGCGATGCATGAAGAGCCCGCCAATTGGTACTCGGAAGCTGATTTTTTATTGTCTCTCAGCATACGCTAGTCGCCGTATGTACGATCTTCATTGACTGTATCCACACCAAGTTGAGTGCAGTTTCAGTAGGTTGTCATATTTACAATAACACAGAAAATGCACTTAGTTACGCTGGCGACATGATGCCATGGCAATCTCCAACCTACCAAGTTACTAAAGTTAGTCGCAATTTTTGAAAGCTAAGGGAATAAATTTCGCATTGAGTATAATACAGTAAAAATACATGAATATTAAGCCCAAGAGAAGTAGCCTGCTCGGTCACAAGCACTCTACTCTCAATGGTGTAGAGCTTACGTATGTAAACAGCTGCTTACCTGGGCCATAAAATCACTGCAGATTTACATGATAACCGTAACAAAGATAAAGAATCGCGAAAGCTCCATGAAGTTGGTAACACGTTAACTTGGGACTCAGACATTGCTCTACAGAGGCAAAATGCCAGCTGTTCCGGACCGATTGCCATCTTTGCACTGTAACTCACTTTGGTAACAACTTTTTAATCTTGTAGGAAGGGGAGAACCAAGCAGCAAGTGTCAGAGTCTGCTAGTGCGAGGCCTAATATTTGATCAAATCAAAAGTGCACTAATTGTCCCAAAGTCAGAACCAGAAAATGCACCTTGAGCCTAAAAATCTATATTGAAAACTCTGACAACTCGCTGCTAAAAGTTATTCGTACTAGCCCTTGCTACAAACGATCTAATATGTATCCTGTCTACGATGGCTGCACATGCTGTTGCCTGACCGAGGCCAAGCAATGGTGCGTTATGAGGTCTATAGACGGTAAGACCATTGCCACGCCGTTTGTTTATATCCTAAAACGACGCTACATCCTCTTATGTATGTACCGTGTAACGTTTCTATGACTTTCTTGTAACGTTTCCATGAGTACATAATAAAGTTTATTGTGATTATTATTATTATTAGGCAAAAAGAACTTGGCCAGTATGGGGATCGAACCCACGACATCCGCGTTATTAGCACGGCGCTCTAACCGACTGAGCTAACCGGCCGTGGGAATAATGGGGAAGCCAGTCCATAATATTTTCCGTCAGTGAAGGCGACAGATGAAGACGAGTTCCAAATATTAAGCAAGCCTAAGTTTCATCATATGAGCAAGTATTCTAAAGCCTAACCATTCATGTAGAATCCTTAAAACATAATCCGCAAGCAGCTCTTAATTGTTACCCCGTCCAATGCTTTGTTGTACATTTAGTGCGTGCATGTCGATACAACTTGCTATCTGTGGGAATGAGTATTTCACTGTTGGCATTACGCTGCATGAGTCTAATGGTGATATTCCTGAAATTGTTGCTAACTGCGGCAGGCAATGACGCTTCAAAATCAATAAACATTTCTTAATTAGCGTTTGATAAAACAATTAACAAAGACTACAAGAAAAATACACCAAGAAGCTTTCGGTTCGTGTTAGAAAAACAATCAACAAAGACAACACAGAGAGCGTACAAAAAAGAAGATTTTAAGATTTTCGTTAGCGTTGAAAAAAAAAAACAAGTAGCACTGAGAACACGAAGAACAAACCAAGAAGCTTTTGTCTAGAGCTGAAAGAAACGCGTAGAGAGAAGCAGGCAGTGCCTTGAGGGAAGAAGCGCCAGAGCGTATAGGCCAGCCCTCGCTGTCATGCTCCGGCCCTCGTGACCATAACGAGGGAACGAAGGAGCGACCCCGAGGCAGATTACTGCACTAGCCATCGATCCTGGCGAGGGAGGAGCGGCGGCGGCGGCGCTTCGCTGCAGCAGCACCGGATGAACAGCAAGGAATTAAGGGAAAGCCCACCAGGTGCAATTTGGAGGCTCGCTTGTGTTGCGGCGAAATAGAGAGACAGTCCAGCGGGTGAAGACGACTGGCACCCAGCAGGGAATGGCTGGTGCTGCTGCACAGACTAGCCGTGGGTGTACAATATAAGATTGGCTGTAGAGCGCACGTAATGAGAACCCTGGGAGGGTTATACGCAGTAAACTGAAGACAGGGCGGACCCTGCCATAGCTGTGTGTGTATAGCGCGGTACCCCGTAGAAATAATGGAATGAAACATCCTGACCGAGTACTATAGACCAGTTTTGAGTCCGTGGCCGCCAGCGCCAAGGCAACAAAGAGCATAACGGAAAGACTGACGTGAAACCAGCATCGAAAAGTGACGTCATTAATGACGTCACATCCACCGACGGTACTGCTGAACGGCCTATGAATATTTCACGTAATGTTGCCAAAAAGTTGTCATGTGCAAACTTCGAACCCTTAAATAGACTAATGAATGAAGCTCATACAACTAATTCAACTATAAACATGATTGTTTATAGAAAATTGCAGTGGAGCTGGTGGAGGTTTTCACAGCATCAGAAGTAAAATCCGACGCCCATATTCAACGTCTTCTTTGAAGTGAAGCCGTACATTTGCACTTCATACTCATTTCACACTGCTCTTCTCGAAATATATTTTTTTTAACATCGCAACACATTTCGACTTATACCATTCAACCTCCCGGTCCGAGACCGGCCAGCTACTTGAGCTGCATCCATACATGCAAGAAGGTAAAAGGATTTTGTCGTCAAATGCAGAGATTTAGAGCAATAACTGTTCTTATGGCTTCCCTAGCTTCAAGATCATAACACTACTTATATTTTTGGGCAGGACTAAGAGCCAAACCAACGAAGGCCTGAGGTCCCTCCCTCAAGTACTCCGACATGTCGATGTGACGTCATGCGCTGACGTACGGTCTCGGCTAAGTGAATCCTTCCGTTACACTCTCTATATCCTGGTAGTACCATCGTTGTGTATACAGCACTGCAACACAAGGAATGTAATATTCTAGCGAAGTACTCTGCACAAAAATGAAAACCACAGGTTCCACGGGCAATACCGCCGCTGTCTGCAAAGAGGCGGAGCACATGGAAGGACATATGCTGGCTGGGTGCTATACACCAACCGATGACCATGCGATGACTGTAGGTGCATATATAGACAGCGCCTACAGTAGAAGTACAGTAACTGGATGGGGGGGTGCATTCATGGAATTAGATACACGTGGTAGGAACAATATAGCAAGCGAAGATAAATGGCGCATGGACAATGACTTGGATAGACAACCTACTCTAACTGGAATCAACATAGGATGATGAGGCTATGCCATCGTTCTACAGGGAGCGAGCAGTGGTAATGTACAGGTAATGTAATACCTTGAGTAGATATTTAACAGTGAGTGAAGAGAGTGAATGGATGGACGACTCCATGAACCTATAAAAATAAACTACAATAATGAACTACAATACGCACTGAGATACCAAGAAGGGCACCCCAAAGCAAAATTTAAAGATTGTTGCTGGCTTTGAATGATGGAAACACTGAAAAATAAATCCATATCGATATTTCATCTCATCATGTACTACTGTAAATCAAGAGAAAAAGATGAAGACGTCGTGAATAACAATTATATACCTAATCTTTTTTTCAGTTTTTTTTAAACCGTAGTCTAAGCTCCCTACAGAGTAAATAGCTTTTCCGTTCGCGACTTAGGGCTAGGACTTTTTCAGGGGAGATTATTTTAAAGTGTTTGCACAGGAACATGAACCTGACGAATACAATCCCTACCAGATGCTCACACTGGGTTATTTAACCTTTCAGCAAGTAATACTGTATATCGACATGGACAGTACTGTGGACTGAAGAATGCTGATTAACTGCCGAATTTAGGTTGGAGACACTTGTTATTGAGTAAGCCGATACGTTAGTCTTTTGGCCGTGCTCTTTCAAAAATTGTACGTAGGCGTTGCTGTTTCGTTTAAACCACAGGAAAGTGGGAAGCTTTATAAGTTTTCATTTGCTCCAACTATGAAGAGATTCTCAAAAGTTTACCAACACTTACTGCAACGCCAACTGGCTTGGCGGCTAACATGTCCTCACATTGTTTGAGCATCGCTGTCAGACCCAGAATACGTAAGTTCGAGACTATTGCCAGCAGGCGAGTGTTTGCGCTCTTCTGTTAAGTCAGCATTCGAAATCCAAATACTATGGCGAGGGCAGTGACCCTCACCAGAGGTCTGGAGGTCGCAGGTCATCGTTCAAGAGCCTTCCGTCGCTGGCGCCATAGCTTTTGACACCTGTGGTTGACTGCAACCGTGCACTCCCCTAGGGGCCGTTGGCACATATCTGCAGCACGAAACAGGGCTTGCGAGTTTTACAGCTGGGGTGGATGGTCAAGTAGACTTTAGCTTTACTATTATCGCCGCTGGTCATGATCCAATTGGCGTCAGCGGCCAAGTTGCGGATTACAGACCCTCAGTTATTATAATAACAAAACGTACCTCCTTTTCAGGCGGGCCGGAGGGCAGCAACTTCCTATAGCTGTTCCAGTGTAGTTATTAGACCGTTGTATCTATATGAGGCCCCGCTCGCACATGTACCACAGCACACCACGCAAAGCATAACAGAACGAGCGTTTGTATCCGTGTCTCGAGCTGTGCTACTCCTACCGCGTGTCGTTCGCACATGTACCACACCACTCCACGCAACACGTCTCAACACCGCAGAACACGCTTGCTTGTAGACAAGACTCGACACAAGGTGCAACAAGACTCAACAAGGCGCCACAAGACAGAGATCTGGCTCAGTGTTATGTTTTCTTATAGATTAATTATTATTAAAATTAACTTGACTGGCGACGTGGGAGCGGAGATACTCCATGAGGTTAACAAACCCCCACGCAACCAGCCCCGCGAGCGAAGAAAGAAAGAGAAGATCCGAGATGAGACAATTGCTGCCAATACCCGCACCAGCAAAGACAGAACCATCAAGACCATTCCAAACATCCACACATGATGGAAAAGACGAACGAGAACTCTAGCCCGTATGGCATCGTACCGGTTCCAAGGCAAGCTCATGAAGAGCACTAGTACGCCGAGTATACCTCACCCGAACAAATGGCTCGGGAAGAAAATCAGACAGTGAATGACTAGGGTAATTATATATTTTATACAGAAAGCAGACCCCACCATTTCTGCTACGACGCGCCATATCACAAGGCACACCACCATCCGGCATGAACGCACATCGACGGACCACGTTGTCAAGCAAACTCAGATGACAATCAGCAGCAGAACCCCAGACTGCGGAGCAGTATTCCAGAAGAGGGAGGAGAAGGCAATTAAAGCAGCGACGTGTCAATTCTACCGAGCCAAACACCCTCCAAGCACGTCTCATAAGACCAATTTTCTGCGATGCTCGTGAGGCAACCGAACGAATGTGGGGTCCAACGTAAGCTTTGAAAATGATCTAAAATTACTTCAGCATTAATGCGTCTAATTCTTAAAATAAAGAGCAAGGCGAAAATCGCTAATCGTAAAGTCATTTTACTAAGACACATGAAATTATTATTTGATAAAACTGAACGTTACAGATAAACAGTCCATCTTCTGCAAATTCTGTCAAATAGTAAACGAAAAATTTACACTACAACGAATCAAAAATCAAATTTATAAAAACTAATCCTAAAAATGATGCAGTTCTATGAGCATTTGAAATTATAGTGAGAATATAGATAAAATACAGAGCCACGGACAAATACCGTACAGAAAACGGAAAATTAATAGAGTTTTATGTTAAACTACCGTACTTTGGTCACCAGTCCATTAAGTTAAATGAAGACATTCAATCTCTTATCGGTAAATTTTTCCCACAACTCAAAGTTCATACAATTCTGGTAAACAATTTTACAATTGGCTCTCTTTTTCGTTTAAAAGATAGACTCCCTCCTGCTATGTGCTCTTCTCTGGTGTAGCAATTTAGTTTTTCACGTTGTGAATTGCGGTATATAGGTTCTACCTGTCGTACCCTCATGACCAGAGTTTCTGAGCACGCTGGACGCAGTTGTAGGATCGGTCTTCCACTCAGTTCCCCTCCGCTTTCTTCAGTTAGGTCACATGCAGAAAATTGTAGCGTCCCTGTCACAATCAATGATTTTAAAATATTGGCAAATACTTCTTATAGGTCAGATCTACCTATACTCGAATCTCTGTATATTTTCAAACTCAAACCTGCTCTAAATGATACCCAAAGTGCATTCCCCCTTCTAATTGTCACCTATTAGTTCCCCACATTGTTTTCTTTGTCATGCCGCAGGTTTTTTTTTAGTTTCTATTTTATTCATTTTCCGTTTTCTGTACGGTATTTGTCCATGGCTCTGTATTTTTTCTATATTCTCACTATAATTTCAAATGCTCATAGGATTTCATCGTTTTTTAGGATTAGTTTTTATAAATTTGATTTTTGATTCGTTGCAGCGTAAATTTTTCGTTTACTATTTCACAAAATTTGCTGAAGATGGACTGTTTGTCCGAGACGTTTGGAGTTTGGATCAAAATTGACACCCAAGATTACCAAGCCATCAGCAACAGGAAGTGATACGCAACCCAGTATGAGTGCGGGGAAAGGAAGTCTCACAGTATGTAACCTAGACACGAGCATGGTCTTAGCCTTGCCCGCATTTTGAATCATCTCCCACCTAGAACACCAAGAATCAATCACTTCCAAATCACGCTGAACGGATTCTGAAACCTCCAACCCATCCATAAGCTTATTGCAAACAGCCAGCAGAGTAACACCATCAGCGTAACCAACAAGTAAAGTATTAGCAAGATCAAACAGGTCCGTTGTATATACGATGAACAACAAAGGGCCCAGAGCACTACTTTTTGGGACACCAGAAACCACATCCAAAACCTCACTCCTCTTCCCATCAGCAACTGTACATTGACGTCTGCCAGATAAAAACTGACTATTTACCGCAAAACTGAACCCCCAATACCCATCAATCTTAGCTTATGGAGCAACCCGAGGTGATTCACGCGATCAAAAGCAGCACTGAAGTCAAGCTGTACCAACCTTGCCTCATGTACCCCATCAAGAGCCTGCTGCAACACAAGAGAAATGTGAAGCAGAGCACGACAAAACAGGTGTGATCGAGATGGTTCTATAGTCGGAGGTTCTAGATGAGACAGAGCCCTTCGGAACAGGCGTCACATGAGCAGCACGTCAGCATTCCGGAAAAGAGCCCAGTCGTAGCATCCGATGGAACACAGAAGAAAGCGGAGCTACGAGCACACCAGCCACCTTCCGAAGAAAGAGAGGAAACATACCCGATGGATCAATGCCCCCATACGGGTCCAGGTCAAGAAGAAGACGGTGTACATCAGAAAATCTGAAAGCAAAACCGGAGCATCTCGGCTCTGGGTCACACGCTAAGGGAATGCGCACCCGGACCCGGCTCTGCTTCCCATCAAAGTAGCGCAACAAAAGGACTGCCTTAGCAGCAGGGTCCGCGACAAGATCACCACCAGAACCAATTGAAGGGGGGACAGAAGAGCTCACACCAAGCACAACGCTCTTCAATAAAACTGATCAGCAATTTATGTTGTTGCTAGTGAATATATAATACTAAGAACGGATTTTGAGTGCTGAATGGAGGCATCTGATAACTCTTGACTGGTTTTATTTCGAAATAAAGATGTGCAGGACTAAATTTTTTATTCAACTGTACCGCACACGTAATTAGAAGTGCCGTTTGTAAGTAATAGAACAAACCTAAGTTTATTTAAATAACATTGGATTCTTGTGTGAGCGTTTAAATAAAAGGCATACAAATATAACGCTGGATTTAGAGAGCAAGCACCAGCGTGTTGTGTGGTGTGGCCGGTGGCATCGCACATGAGCGAATGACCTTTCAACACGTGTTGCGTAGCGTTGCGTGGTGTGGTATGGTACATGTGCGAACGGGGCCTTAGGCGACTCAGATCTTTGGCTCGATGACCGCAGAAGAGCCTGACTCATCGGCTCACATATTCTAAAAGCAGCTTGCAAGCCAGGGATTACAAGAAATCAAAAGGACTCTAGAGTTGGCAGCTGCTGCAGGTTGGCTCTTAAGGCCACGAATATTTCATCATTTAAGTAACGTTCAAATTGCCAAGAAATGTAAACTGCGACGACTTTTGACTTCCGACGGCCAAATGGCAAACAAACGCGGCGCGGAGTAAGCACGCGTCCTTCCAGCACGCGAGGAGCTTTGGAATGTTGGACTCAGATGAGGCGGCCATAAGTCCCAGGAACAGAGAATACTTGAGTGTCCAATAAAAAAAAGACTGCGCTGTGCAGTGGAAAAAACTGTTTTGAGGAGAAATTTGAAGAACGACCAACGTTACACAGCTGTCTGTAATGAAAAAACAAAGAGAAAATGAAAGTAACTTAATTTATTCCGTTATTTTGAGCAGTTACATTTGAGTTTAGCTTTTTGTGGTCCATACTGAATACTTGATGAGTCACACGACAAGCTTCTCATCACCATATGCAGTACTCATTCCCGAAAATTTGTCTACGTCGCAGAAAGCGACTGTGCGGCAACCTGAAGATTTACAAAAATGTTTGCCGCCACGTTAGCTAGCTTAGTAAGTATCACTAGTTAAGTTTTTAATAGCTCTTCAAATTTGGAGCAAATTGGCATTCAGAAAATTGGGTATGGCTCTGTTGTTTACACGAACTCGGCAACACACTAGGACGCCGAGCGAGTACTACGCACGAGAACCAAAAGCCTGTCATGTGATTCCGCCTTAACCAGAGGTTCTCAACTCGTTCCGTGCCCTGAACCATCAACCGAACAAAAAAAAAATGCGGTGGGCCATTTCCTTTTTTGACCAAGATAAAGAAGTACGCGCAACAGCGTTTTGGTCTTGAAGATTGGCGGTACATTTTTAAAGATGAATCAAACAATATAATAAACACCGTCGTATGTTTATTTCTTTATATATTTATATTTTTATGTGTTTGCATATATTTGTATGTTTCGTGTCACGCTTTTAACGAAATAGATAGGTGAAAAATAGGCCAGGTTGAAGATTTTCTAATTAAGTTGCCTGTTCATGGGGATCGATGACCAGGTTGCTGGATATGGCATGGCAAAAGTGAAATCTTATCCCTTTATGTGAATGCATTTCTTGCTGGAAACAGTTCTGATACTTTAGCTTCTCTTAGCGCGGTTCTGGAATCTGATTTTTAGCACTTGCTCCCTACATCGAAACATATGTTTGCTCTCACTTCACTACGTATAAATTCCGTAGCTGATCCACGAAGCATAGACGAAGCGATGATTTTCCATAGGGCAGTAGACACAATTCTTTCAGCTTGCTGTCTTCCTTTGACGGAAAATTTTCGCTTCAAGAGAAAAATTAGACGTATTGAAGGTTCATCCGTCGGTATCTAAGATACACGATAGGGAATTAATGTGCTTCTTGCTAATGTAACAGTTTTTCTGCGCCTCTTTTATAGTGGGGGACGATCGGGCTGCTATAGATGAATTGACATAGAGAGCACTCATCTCATTTGATAATTTTAGTTATTCTTTGTGGCGTATTCTCCAGCAAGATATTTGTTACGGAAGTATGTTAAATGAATACTGGTCTTCAAAAATATCTTCACTGTCATTTTTGACACCGCGGGTACTCTAGTAATATCATAAAACAATTGACCGTTTAGGTGATTCCAAAAGTGGCGTCAAAGTCTCCATGGAGGTGGAGTTGCAGGTAATAAGGGCAGTCAACAGAGTCAAGATAGTAGCGTTGCAGCAAAATTAGATATTCTTTTACTGTAAGAAGATTGACATCCCTCAGAGTCAGTGATCGTACTATTACACAAAACCAAACGGTGGTGAATGTAACAATGCAACACGAGTGATCGATAGCCTTCAAATACGGTAACCGTGATGTTAAACCCAAACGATATGTTTCAATAGTGCCAGAGTAACGCCCCTGAGGGTCATCGGTCTTAATGTTGCAACCAAAGCGAGTTGCTTTACTATTACAAGACTGAGAGCCCTCAGACTCTGTGATCTTCTCATCGGCGGCCTAGGATGTACATAATTGATATGGAGCACTCGGTGCATCACGCGATATCGATGAGCGCGGGCGGTAGCAAACATTGACAGAACGAACTATCGGCATGTGTGTTCACTGTATAAGTTATCCGACGCACGCAGATGAACATAAATGTAAAGTTCAGTTGAGCAAAACGCTATCCATTCGAACAGCTGTATCGAGACGCGCGAATCGCATAATTTTTAACTTCACCGGAACTTTTGCCATGAAAGCTGATTTCTCGGTTTTCGATTAAATTTCAGGCACTAAACACAAACTGATTAACTTTAAGGCAGTTATCAGAGCGGTAAACCGTTTTGATTTCAGGTCTGAAACTTGATCGAAAGCACTGAGGCCAATGCACAAGAGGAATGTTCAGGCCAAGCTGATGCTAGGAGATAACCTTATCTCGATGGAACTCTCCCATTCGACGGCGAGCAGCCGATATCGTTGCAGGGAGCATAGCTTTTTCAACTGACTTGTGTTCTTGTGTTGCAACAGACGTGTGTATCGATGAAATTCCTGCACAAATAATGTCCTTTCTGGCTGCCAAAAAATTTCACGAAACGGTGTTCTTTCTGAGAAGGTAAGGAGCTCTGTAGGGTCGTTATCTGCTGGATTTCCGTGCTCCTGGCATAACCTGTACATACAAAGCATTACAAGTTTCTATGCTCAATTATTTCAAAAACTATCCAGCCTCCAATCCCTCCTATACGCATTTATTATATTACGCGGAACGTGACTGCAATTTGTTATCTGTAGATGCTATAAGATTCGCTATTCCAATGCTTACTTCAATTTATTCATAAAATTACTGGGTTTCTTACAGTCATGCCGTAAATTTAAGAACTATTTCCGTTAACGTTTTGTAGATGTATTCATAAAAGAGTAGAAAATTACCTTCCTTTTGAAAACACAATCACGGAACAGCATCTTTTACGCAATAGTTTTACAGCAAAAATATTGCTTTGCTGACACTACATAAAAAGTTTCTTAACCTAGTCAGAACTTTAGTACAAAGAACGTTATGCCGGCTCCACTTTACACAATCACACACTCAACCTATACGATCGGATGCTCAACTTACACGTTGTTCAGTCGAAGTATGTATACAATCCATAAGTATTTTGCGTACCGACGCTCACCGTGACGTCGGGGCGATGCGCGAGCTGAATGTCCGAACACAAGCCGAGCGCGCGGTCAACTGGGTTTGGACCAAGCATGACAGAAAACAGAAAGTACCAGCAAAGAAATATTTCTTTTAAGTGATGGAGCATCCAAACTTGGATTTTCGGTTCATAAACATTTTATGCCAGTCAGTGGAAGTTATAACAAAATGCTATTCCTGCTAAATGCACCCGCTTTTTCTAAGTAGAGATTACCTCCCTTCAATTTTCTACGACCACCCTTCCCCTCCCTCCTGGCAAACACTACTTGACATATTGACGTACGCGGACCCCCTGTCATAAAAATGGCCTCAAAAATGGCCTAGATTATGTACTAATTGACTACAGTATATTTCTGCAAATGTTTATAGCGTCAAGCGGAACATGTAATATTGTTAATATAGCAGAGTCGAAGCATAACACGTACCACACGCCAAACATGTAATTACTCACGCGATATCCCTGCTGATAACATACAGTAATTCTTCCCATTTAACTCTCCTAAGTTAACATTTCTGACTTGCCTGAAATGACTGTTTATACTGAATTACAGTAATTGTATGCTGCAACCATCGTTATCTAAAAAAAATCAAAGTATTCAGTCATTAAAAATGGGACGTTATGGAGTAGCTATGTCATAATTAAACTCTCTAAATTAAAAAAGGGTAATGTTATAGTTCAGTTACACGTACATTTTTTTCTCTCATGACCTTAAATACTTTCAATAAATTATTAATCCGTGTCATCAATATGTTAAAGGTAATTTAATACTGTCATAGAAGCTTCGAAAGTCATGAACCAGTTAGAGGTCCATGCGCGAACAAATTGCTGTTTGTAGGTCCGGAAGAACCCCTAATGGGACACACTTCACTGAAGGTTAAAACGCAAGTTTGTAGTTTCTGCACTCAACTATTTTCGCTTTGTCTGGCATCGCACCTTCTGGAAACCGTTATCGCACCTCTACACTATAAACTAAAAGTGTTCCAAAATCGTATAACACGTCTGTCAGTCAACCAACTGAACTACGTACAGATTGCGTGCTGCAGCAGCACACGAAGCAGGCATGTTCCGCTTTTGCACGGCATGACATGCTGTTTTTGGGACAATGCTGTTCTCATTGTAGGGGGTACAAGCAGACAAGTTTATGTGAGCCACACGCATAATAGCATAGAATGTAGGGGGAACTAGAGCACTCTGAGAGCGCATACCTCCGCCAAGTGAGCCAACGGTAGCAAAAATTCAAATTGGCTCTGAAACCATAATTTTCTTTGCATAAACTCCAAAATCTGATCATTTGTGTTTTTTTTATAATAATAACA
>LQNS02277997.1:3770385-3782703 GCA_001587735.2 Parhyale hawaiensis | reverse complement strand
CCAACGCTGCCGTGTGGGATATAAGGTGAGGTGGGCCAGCGCTGCCGTGTAGGATATAAGGTGAGGTGGGCCAGCGCTGCCGTGTGGGATATAAGGTGAGGTGGGCCAACGCTGCCGTGTGGGATATAAGGTGAGGTGTGCCAACGCTGCCGTGTGGGATATAAGGTGAGGTGTGCCAACGCTGCCGTGTGGGATATAAGGTGAGGTGGGCCAGCGCTGCCGTGTAGGATATAAGGTGAGGTGGGCCAGCGCTGCCGTGTAGGATATAAGGTGAGGTGGGCCAACGCTGCCGTGTGGGATATAAGGTGAGGTGGGCCAACGCTGCCGTGTGGGATATAAGGTGAGGTGGGCCAGCGCTGCCGTTTGGGATATAAGGTGAGGTGGGCCAGCGCTGCCGTGTAGGATATAAGGTGAGGTGGGCCAACGCTGCCGTGTGGGATATAGGTGAGGTGGGCCATCGCTGCCGTGTGGGATATAAGGTGAGGTGTGCCAGCGCTGCCGAGTGGGATATAAGGTGAGGTGGGCCAGCGCTGCCGTGTGGGATATAAGGTGAGGTGGGCCAGGGCTGCCGTGTGGGATATAAGGTGAGGTGGGCCAGCGCTGCCGTGTAAGAAATTAGGTATTGTAGTCAAGCGTTGGTTCCTAGATTGGTAAGTTAAGATAACTATGCTGGTAAATGGAAGTACCAATAGACGGTTCCACGGAATACGGCTTGTGCAGAGCCTGCCTCCAAAGAAAACAGTTGCTACAGAGACTGCCCAAAGAATACGATTGGTACTCGAGGACTGCCCACGCAGCTCGGCTGGTACAGAAAGCCTGCACCACGGAACACGGCTGGTACACAGACTGTCCCCCGCAGTGTCAGACCTCCTGGAACACCTCGACAGGCGCACCAGCACTGTGGGCAGAGCGGCTGCTCTGAAGCAGCGAGGACAAACACAGCCAGCGATGGCCATTAAATCGAGGCGCGATGCGAGCCACTCCAGAACGGACTGACTTCGCGCTCAACTGATGGCCTCCGCGAACTCACTCTAGAAATTGCATGTATAGGTCATGGTTCATGAGTATAATAGTATTTTATAGGTATCAACACTATCTGGATACCCAGCCAGCCCTCAGAATGACGGCAACGAATGCGCGTTGGCGATATTTGGTTTAGCTGTCAGACAACAAGCTAAAAATAAACTTCAGAAAGTGAGAGAAACGTAATTCCGATCGTATCCTACCTACAGGGATTTGGATATTAGGTACCCCCTTCCCCGTTAAAGTAATAAAGGTATGAAGTTCAATTCAGGAATTTACTCTGCGTGGATAGCATCATCTCTAGCGCAGACGTTTTTATCGAAACAAAGAAGACTTGAAGAGGATGATTGAAAAAGTAAAGAAAGAGGAAGCCAAGCCAAAGGACGCGTTTAGTACTGCTTGAAAAATTCCTACTGGTAATGGGCTTGTGAAACACTTGAAGCCAAACGCGATTGATAAGAAGGAAGCTTTTCATATCCTAGGCTCAAGAGGAAGACATCAAGCAGCACCTAGCAGTGTCTCGAGAAATGTTCGCAGAACATATTTGCTTTTAATTTGATACACGAATTTCCTCCTATTTCATCCCCATGCATATGGCACATGAGTTCTTTTCCATTTCATCTTTCAGATGAGGACGGAGAGATCAACCAAGAATTCCCAAGCAAGCAACCAAGCAACAAACCGGGTGTCCACTATATAATGCTACACAGGTTATTCAGGGCATCAGTCAGTGAGCTTCGGCGCGCTACTTCCAGCAAGTGCTGATCACAATCATTGGTGGCTGGTGGCTGCTGAGGAGGAGGGGCTGCACAGCTCCATGTCAGGTTATTTGTAATTCTTTTGTATGTAGAGGATGGCTACTGTGTTATTATGCTGCAAAGTAAGTACTGTAATATGAACATTGTACGGGCCTTTTGCCCAGCAGAGGTAAAGGGAGAGTCCCCTTCACAGCATAACCAACTAGAAAACTCACATGCGATGGGTAACGTTGCAGATACATGCCATCAAAAGCCTAGAGGAGTGCACGACTGCAATTGGCCACACCATCGTTAACTTTATAAGAAAATTGGAATTATTTGACGTACGTCCCTGTTACGTTAAGTAAATGAATTGCGTCATGTAGCTAATGACATCAGGGAGAACTAAGCTTTAGTTGGGAAACAAGAGGGTACACAGAGATGGAGTTGCACAAATTGTGCATGCGGCGCAAAGTGTGGCCGCAACTGGTGGCTGCGGACGCAAGGTTTGGCCGCAACTGGTGACTCCGGGCGCAAGGTTTGGCAGCACAAGTTGCTGCCGGCGGTAAGTTGTCGCGTATGAGAAGAGCTGACACTGCTCCTCATGTGGTTCCATTGTATGCAAATGTACAGCAACAGTGCTGCACAAACTCGAGTTCAATGGATGTGGAGAGATGAACCAGAGCATCTATGCACCCACACGCCTGTCGGCACCATGTTATACTCGTGTACTGAGCTGCCCGACACATAAACCAACGACAAGCAGCTGCAGGTACCGATGTACCAATTAGAGCTGCTGGTGTTCACGGGCCTAACAAAAAAGACTGTAGAAAATTCGCGCTGCAAAAATGACAAGGAGCTGGCTGAAGGGATATCGGTGCTGATAATGGAGAAGGTGTCTGTAGCCCTAACAAACAACTGAACAAAAATATTCTTCCGTAAACGACAAGGAGCTGAAAGGGTTGATAGAAATTAGAGGAGGTTATGTTCATGGCCTGGAGAAAGGCTGAAAAATTCACTCAGCAAAACTGCACGAATCGATGTAGATACTAAAGGAGGTCGTATCCTACTCTACAATAAAAGACTGTGAAAGAACACTTCTACAGAAACGACAAGGAACTGCAGCTCCCGGTGAAGAAATTGGAAGAGGTGGCGTCCACCCATGGCCTTCATGAAAAACTATTGAAAAACTGCCCTGTACCAACAAAAAAAGTCCAGGGATTGATAGAAATTAGAGACGGCGGTGAGGATCTTAACAAAAGCCTATGGAAGGTTTGCGCTTCAGAAGCGAAAAGGCGTTATAAGCGCGCTAAGAAAATGTTGGTGCAAAACAAGTACGGCTTATCGTGCGTTGACGGAAAAAATAACCAGTAATCGATCAGCAGCGAGAAAGCGCAAAGCAGAAATATTTCTTTAGTTCACCGGAATGCGGGTGGGTTTCAGGGTTACTTTTTAGTCAGCACCCTGACGAATAAATAATAATAATAAAAATAACGAGCTCTCTGAGAGCGCATACCTCCGCGCCAAGCAAGGCAATGATGCTATGGGAAAAATTCAAATTGGTTCTGAAATTATGACTTTCTTTTTATCAGCACCGCAATCTGGCCGTTTGTGTCTTTGGCACAATAACAGCTTCTACATTTTTCTTGAAGATTCGTTCGTAATTTTTTGGGATATGTTGCTGGCATATATTCTGACAAACATTGGTCAAGCACACAAACAGACCAACCGATCATCACCAAAATTTGATCATTATGTCTCTGAACTTCTATAATAATTACTGTTAATTTTATAACGATCCGTTCATAACTTTCTGAGGTTTTTGCTACCCAACATAAAATCAATCACAAAGACAAGCGAACAGCTCATCACAAAAATTTGGTCATTTACTCTTTGTCATATACCTAATGACTTATGTAAAGTTCATTAAAATCCCTCTATAACTGTTTGAGTAATAGGGTGCTAAGAAAAGAGAGGCAGACAAACAAACAAATTTAACAAACTGTGAAACGGATCATCATCTAAAGTTAGTCATCTGTTACTCTTTGCATGCCTAACAATCCCTGTAAATTTCGTAAAGATCCGCCCGTAACTTTGAGTTATCTTGGTGACAGGAAAAGAGACAGACAGACAATTTCGACATAAGCATAACCTCCTTGGCAGAGGTAATATAACAAACAGTTTATATTCTTCATGCTAATCATATCAAGGGCGTATCACTCTGGGGTTTTTATTTTTAAAGCTAATATAGGACGAAGATTCACAGTTGGCTTTTAGATTTACGCTACAGGACCTCAGCTTTTTAATGTTATTGAATAAGAGCTAGTATTCATGTTTCACCGAAATAAAGTAGATACCCCGTTGTCAGGGATCTCTTTAGTGCGGACGGTACCGTATGGCTCTCCCGGGCTGTCCGGCTTGTGTGAGTCCGCCTCCTTTGACAGGTAGTGGCAGTATGATGCCTCTGCGCATGGTCCCGGTATCACTCGCGGGCCGTCCGGCTTGTGCTAAGCAGCCTGTAGTGGTTGCCCGTAGTGGCCAGATGCTTGGGCTAGCGTGGGAATCCATCCCTCCTTACGGACCAAACTGTGGCCGACTCTGGAAAGCCCCAAGGTGCTACCCACGCCGTAGTGGCACCGCTAAGACTTTAGCGGAGGGACCCTAGGAAGATCTGGGAGTGATGTGTGCGCCGTATTTAGCCCGTTAAGGTTAACCAATGAGTGAATCTGGTCATGTGCCAGACTGCAAGAGCGGTTTTCGTTGCAAGTTACCCATCCAGGGTAACATATCCCTTGGGAAGTATATAGCTTCAAGGGTAACGAAACAAAGCTTGTTTTCCTGGTAACTATGTTCGCAAAATCGTGTGGTAGAACGTCTCACAAACACAATAGCATGCAAAGAAATACAGGGTTCGGTTTAATTCTGGGTCCAATTGTTCTTTTGTAGAGATATAGATTAGAATTTCATAAATCTCTTATTAAAGGTTTACATATTTATATTTATCTAGTTTGCATGAAATGGGCAACATTATAGAATAAATACGAGCGGGAAATGACGCGCGGCACAGTACACGCATCCCGTGGTACGCCGCTATGTTGAAGGGAGACTTTACCATTTCGGCCAGTAAAAGACCCTGTGCGGCCTGTCACTCGCATAAATGTACAAATTAGAGGAGGTATTCATAGCCATAAGAAAAAACTATGGAAACATTGCCTTGCAGAAACAAAATGAAGTTGAGGGTCGCAATTTACAAAATTGAGGAGGTAGTGCCAAGGACCTTTACGAAAGACTGTGTAGATGTAGCCGTCCAGAAACAAGCGACTTCAGGTAATGATGTATAAATTAAAGGAGGTGGTGTCAAGCCTCTTACAATACCTTTGATACCGTTTAGATTTTTGACTAGGTTGGATTGTGTTATGTGTTCTACACGTAATTTGCAGAGGTGATACATCATTCAGTGACCAGCGGGAAGGCTAACAGCGAGTCTACTCCACACTGCATGTAACCAGCCATTATAATATTATTACAGAGGGCTTGTCCGCCACTCTTAGTTTAAGTATTAATCCGATAACGCTTTTGAACTACGCAATGTCAGTGCCGGTACCAGTTTCGATTATAACGTCTATTTTACTAAGCAGTCCTGCAGACCGAACGAAAAAATTATTAGAATATTGCATTGCCGTCGTTGATAGGGCCTCAAAAAAGAAATCCAATAAACTTCATTTAAATAATTGCCATTAATAGATTGCAATAGATTACAAAAAATTGATCGGAAGCAGAGATGTGAATGGGTGTTTTTTACAGATTTGGATGTACTGAAATTGAATTTCTAAACAGTTTTGCTCTCACCTCTAGTTTTCTTGCTTTCTCATACCTTCATTTTATCCTACCGCACATAAATGACGTACTCATTTCAACTGTTGTAACAGAATTATAGATGAAACAGCATAGATCAAGAACATTGAAGGAATCCAAGTACGGGAATAACCTATTTATAGTTCAGCAAACTGTAAGAATTTTATTTTCTTGGCTGATTTGGTTTATTTTGCCTCTGGGAGGCCACACAAGAGCATTCAGCAGAGGTCTCCAATCATGCCGGGGTTCCACTTGCCTGGGTAGTTGCTCGCTATCTTTGTAATGTCTTGATGGGATTTTTTTCCATGTTATCATTCACTGCTCCAAGTTTCAGATATGAAAAGTTGAGGTAAAGTGTAAAAAGGGAATTTTGAATGACATTGGTAGTCCATCTCCTCGTACGTCTGTAACAACTTCTCAATACAGTCTTGATAACCTGGTAGCCGTTTGTTACCAAGAAAGCCACTGTAGACTGACTTGAATGCTTCCCATGCTCTCAGTTCCTTTAAGGTAAGACGCTCCTCACAGTCGGTATCCTTCAGCACTTCTCGGATCTGAGGTCCTCCTGCAGCTAAGCAACACTGAGACCTGGGAGTACACAAGTGTTGGAAGGCAACACAATTTTTGTTCATAGCTCACACGGAATTTTGGTTGTATTTTACAACTTCCAAAAGAAGTTCCATATTGTCATATGACTCCTTTAGCTGGACAGAGAGGCACTGGGTACGCTGGGGTATTTATTGTCGTACTATGGCACAGTCTTGGGACTTCGCTTGGATGAGACTATGAAAAGAAAACCAGTCTGAGGAATTGTGTGGCAAACCATGCAAGGGTGAACAAGCCAGGTACATTTTTGGCAGCAGCACAACTTGTTTTCCTTGTCAAAAAATGAAGCTAGATCAACCGTCATATTATGCTTAATATTATATCTAGATTATTCCAAAATTAGATAATTTGTTATGCAATTCCAATTGTTAAGCAACGTGAAATTCCCAGAATTGGTCTACCAATTCCTCTAACACCCTAAAATTGCCATATTCGGGGAAAATCTCCCAAATGCCAGCTCTGATCCCGTAGAATAACAAGTTTTATTCAAGTTTTGTGCACTACCTGTATCTAAAAAAACCAAAGATGATGAGTGAAAATGGACTTTGAATCTGAAATCAGCGCCCCAAAATTAGGTTAAAACTGCTATTTTTATGCTTGCCTAAATTTCGCTGTAAATCGGTGATATTATCTATTAGCAGTTGTGAATGACGATGAAAAGAGAGCGGAAAACTTGCCCTAAAGAAATTGAGTCCACTGGAACTGAAATGAAGGGACGTTAATGTGTAGTTAATAATATTTTAATTTACCATTACATTACATAAAAAGCAGGTTATAATCTTACAACGAAATTATCTGAAACTAGTCTTGTAGAAATCGAAGCAACATTAACTGCTCTTGTAAACACAGGTTAGCTGACAGTAGACAAAGTGTTGTGTATTATTATTAAAACTTCACGCTCGGGCTACCACAGACAGGAAGGTCAACCCAAAGGAAGCATAATACAGCACCAGCAAGCCTGAATCGCTGCTAGGGAAGATCCAACAGGAAGCCATTAACAGCTAGCTTAGACGTCTGCAGGCCGACCCGATCGAAAGCTGATACCGGCAACGAAATCCAAACCGAAACGGACCAGGGCACGAGTTCGCCGCCTAACAGTCTACAAAGTGAAAAAGTGCCCATCAACCGTAGTACGTGTAATTCACCCAAAGACCTTGGGGGAGGGACAGAAGAATCCAAGTAATGCCTGTCATTGTAGTACACCTTAAAAAGTATACAGAGTGAGGCCACCGCTCTCCTAAGGGACGAATTCACCAGACAACTCAAAACACACAGCCTGCTGGCTAAGATTACAAGTCGGTCCAGTAGACGCAAGTGACTGTCAGCAGCCGAAGCCCTGACCGCGGAGGAATACTCCAACACAGGCAGCAAAAAAGCATAAAGGCATTTGCTGACCATACCTTTGTCAACAAACACAGAATTTACCTCACATTCGAGCCCAATCTTACGGGAAGTACATGGCACGAGTCGCTTAATATGCGTCTCAAACATAAGCTTCTCATAAAGATAAACAGAGAATCGCCAGTGCGCTAGATCCTCGGAGCAAAGTGTCATCTCTCTTCAGTCTTGGAAGCTCCGGTATAAGTGTCCGAGACCGACAGACAATCAGAGATATAGCCATACTGACATTCAGCTTCATACTCCGGGTTGAACACCAAATTCAAAATCATGTATTTCTCCCCGTAGGAAGGTATTCACCATGCACTAATGCGCGACAGGTCCGTATTGAGAGACTGGGCGACAACATTGCACATGCTGGGGATACATATCACTGCTTGAAAGAGGAAAGGTCAGCATAGTAGATTTGGCAATCGTATCACTACTGTACAGAGCAAGCAGCAAGGGGCCAATTGCGCTACCGTGAGGCATGCCAGACACCACTGCGACTGTGGCACTCAATAATCCGGTAACAGACCCACTCTGCGTTCTCTCAGAAACAAAATTACGAATTACTGACAGAACCTTACCACCCACATCAGACCACTCCAACTTGTATGATACAATAGACCCTCCCCCCCTGTAGTTGTCCTGGTCAAAAGCCCCACTAGAGTTTAACTAACTGTATGAGACATGCCTCAGACCTATTATCCAGCCCAAACTGTAAATGGTGTGACACCGACTACAATGCGTCACAACAACCCAAGCCAGTTCTTTAGGCAAACTGACCAGCAGGCAGCAGTCCAGTAATCTCAGCAAAGCGACCAAGCTTACAAGCCACCAATTTTTCGAACACCTTGGACAAAATGGGCGTCAGCTAATATAATAGGTCGGTAGTTAGCGAAAGTTGGCGACACTGGACCCTTACGAATAGGATTAATATTCCCGGCACGCCAACAACGAGGAAAATTTATCCCCACAGAGCGTCGATCCAAGTGTATATATCATCAGAGAGCGATCGGTCCGTGCTCATCTACCGTCACAGAGCGTTCGGTCCGCGTGTATATGTTTCACCACAGAGCGGTCGGTCCATGTGTATCTATCATTATACAGCGTTCGGGCTATGTATATATGAATCATCGCAGAGCGGTTGGTCCACGTGTATTTATTATAATAAAGCATTCCAGCCATGTGTATATGTATCATCACAGAGCGTTGGTGCATGTGTAGCTATCATTATAGAGCGTTCGGGCCATGTGTATATGTATCATCACAGAGCGGTTGGTCCATGTGTATCTATCAACACAAAGCAGTCGGTCAATGCGTGTATCATCATAAAGCGGTCGTCCATGTGTATCTATCATTACAGAGCGGTCGGTCCATGTTTGTATGTACTGTATATCATAGAGTGGTCGGTCCATGTAAACTATCATCACGAAGCAATTGGTCCATGCGTATCTATCATCAGAGAGCGGTTGGTCCAAGTGCATCTATTATCGAAGAGCGGTCTATCCTTGTGTATTTATCATCCTAGAGGGTCGGTCCAAGTGTAGCTACCGTCATAGAGAGGTCAATCCATGTGTATCTATATATCATCACAAATTATATAGAACTAGGGCAAAAAATCAGTGCCGAGAACAAATGCAAAGAGTCCAAGCGGGCCTTTTGCAAAATAAAGGGTGAAGTCAGGTTAAATCGAATTGTTTCAGTGGTTTCTGCGGTAAATAGACTATGGAGAAACCACGTTGTAAAAATGTTATTTAGAGAATCATAGCGTATATATGATATTTGGAGTTGTTGTAAGCTGCACTGCGAACAGACAGGAATACAGGCGCAGTAAAAATTAAACGAATTAATCTTAATTAAAAACAGTAATGTACGGCGTCGTTCGGTTACATACGATGGTACAAAATTCCCATCAAAAAATCAATGTCGTACTCACGTTTCATTAATCCCATTGTTAGCCTCGAGCAAAAGTTTCTTAATAAGGAGCCGAAAATTTTTATCCGACCTCACAATTGAATTCACAGCGGGACGTCTTTATCGTAAAACTTTCAGGGCTGAGTGAACCCTTCTTTACCTATACCTGGCCTTGAAAGCTAGTGGACCGTGACCTGTATATGTATTTAAAAATGCAACTCAATATATTTGGTGTAAAATGTTTACAAATTTTTATAGAAGACAAGCTGACAACAGCTATCACTTCTTCGACATTGGATGCCTAACAGACAGCAATGCGGTAAGTATGAGACTTGGTGTGTACTGCAGACAACGATACGGCAGATCTGAGAATTGATAATTTAGGTATGAGACAAGGTGTCTGCTGCAGACATTGACACGGTAGGCATAAGACAAGGGCCCAGACTTTCAAAGTAGTTCAAGCTTGTAATGCTTAGCCAGTACTGTACCTTACAATTTCCACTTGTAAGTTCATTTACGAAGCTCAGGCAATGCTTGCTATGTGTACGCCCAAGGATTATGAGACAAACAGGTTAACCCACGGGGCGGGGCCAAGCTGTAGTGCATCTTAAGAAATGGGCTTTTGACGTCATAAAAACCTGGTACGTTTATCAGTAATTATTTTGTATTGTTTCTTCGTCATTTCATTTGGGCCTCCAGAGTGCCCTACATGTCCTACAATCATTATAGTTGTACAGAAATATGTATCAAAGCATCTACGAAATTTTGTAGCTCTCTGAAGGATAAAATTTTATTATTATTTAGGTTGTTTTTTCCGTAAGAGGCACGCACCCGGTCGGAGAGTGTCAGTAAAATGTTGCACTAAGCTGTGCCGTCGCGTACGCGTCGTCAACATATCTGCCTCTCCTAGTCGTTAAAACTACAGCATAATTGGAAAAATTATGGATTTAACATTCGCCAGTTTCAACAACATCATTCCATAAGACAGTTTAGGTATGTGCAATACGGTTACGTAAATTTTTGGCAAGTTCGGTAACGCGAGTCGGATGCGACCCTCCTGTTATACTGCTGAAAAGCTCGCAGCGCCTAGCAGCTGATGTTTTTTTCTTTCTAATTTTACCGAGAAAATGTATGGATTCTGTGTATTATATACATACTTTTGCTTTAATATTACTTCGCCGGAAGGAAAGTAAATTGTTTGTTTCGTCCTTTAATGTTTTTCTTACAAATCTTGTTTCAGTTCGGTCGGTGCTTCGTGATCGGCTAGGGTTTGGAATTTATTGCGGGCATCGGCTTTTGGTCGCATTGGCCTGCAGGCGTTTAAATCAGCTGTTAATGGCTTCTTGCTGGATTTCTTTTAGCAGCGTTTCGGGCTTCCGGTGTTGCAAGGTGCTTCATTTGGGTTGTATAACCGGTCCATGGGAGCTCCAGCATGAAGTTTTAATAATAAAAGTTTTTTTTATCTTGGCGTTCATGCGCTCGCATCTGAGCCAATTTTTGTTGCAGTGGTTTAAAATTATAGAGGATAGCAGATAATTAGTAGAAGACGAAAATAAATTGAAAAACTTGCGGTATTCACTCGTATAAATCCATCTTTAGAATGCCATATTACTCTCGATAAAACTCACTTGATTTGTTGCATTTTGAAGTGGATAAACTTGGCTCTAAAATGCTTCTCACACATGCGGGCATTTGCCGGTTGAATTCATCTGCTTTCTTACAAGCCATTTAACCAATGTTCTTTAAAAATTTATCCCTCAGAGAGCTAAAAAAGTTCATAGATGCTTTGATACATATCTTTGTGCAACTATAAAGATTGTAGGACATGTAGGACACTCTAGAGGCCCATATGAAATGATGAAGAAACAATGCAAAACAGCTACTGATAAACGTATTAGGTTTTTATGACGTCACAAGCCCATTGCCCATAATGCTCTGCAGCTTGGCCCCGCCCCGAAGGTTAACGTAACCTGTTGGTCTCATAATCCTTGGCGAACGCCAAATACTGTAGGTAGCACACATCGAGCTCTTTCATTGGCATGGAGCACAGCGTTTGGCTAGTACATAACGTTTTGCAAAGACAACTAGAGTGCCCGGGCTGCCAAAATATGAAACGAGATATTTGAGATGCCCTTTCTTCATTGATCATACATTCGTTTCTAATATGCCTCTGAAGGTTACACTACAACAGCCAATTCAAACTGTTATAAGAGCTCAGTGTTTTCTGTTTCAATTCCTCTGAGCAGCACAATGCTTCCTTCATTTATAGGCCTTCCTGTTAAAAGAAATACATGCCTTTGAGTTTGAATGTTTGTACTGTTGGTCTTGCTGTATGGAACCGCCATACCTAGCGCTCTTGGATGATATTACATGTAATAGTATTAAGTTACTCAGATATAATTCTATTAAGCCATGAAAACCTCCCCTCGGGGAGAAATAGGTGCACTTACTTACTTATAGATGGCATGTGAAAAAGGTCAGCTTATATTATCAAGTTACGAAATACCATTGGATTTAACTAAATTCCTCGCGTGTATCTTATATACGCCATCATGAAAGTTCAGTGCATCGAAATATTTGTGTACAAGTAATAACTTTCGTCAAAGGAAGAAAGCAACCTGGAAAAAATAATTGCTGAGCTACTGCTCCTTCAAAAACGCTTCTCCTGTGCTCCGTTGATCATCTACTCAATTTGCACTTCGTGAATTAAGAGTATATATAGTTTCGATTTATGAAGAAAGCAATAAAATCAGACTTGACTGTCCACTCCTCGCAAGTGAGTCTGAGGGCCAATTGATAA
>LQNS02277997.1:3756218-3768039 GCA_001587735.2 Parhyale hawaiensis | reverse complement strand
CGGTATCAGACCGGCACAGCTCTACTGCCAGCCTAACGGTCGGTATTATACCAGCAGAGCACTACAGCCAGTAATACGGTAGGTATCAGACCAGCCGAGCACTACGGCCAGCAATACGGTCGGTATCAGACCAGCCGAGCACTACGGCCAGCCATACGTTCGGTATCAGACCAGCCGAGCTCTACAGCCAGCAATACGGTCGGTATCAGACCAGGCGAGCACTACAGCCAGCAATACGGTCGGTATCAGACCAGCCCAGGCCTTTGTTCTTCTTCAATAGAGACTCCCCTGAGGCAGGCAGCCAGTGGCGCTCCTGGCACTGCTTTGAAGGAGCCTCGGCCGTAGGGGGGCGGGGGCGAGAGGGGGGCGCCGAGACCCCACAGGGCCACACAGCGGCTCTTGCGGCTCTCCTGGAGAAGCGAGGCGGCGAGACGGGCGTACGGTAAAATGCTAAGTAATGACATGGAGGGAGCCAAAGAAGATCTAGTGAAATTTAAGAGAAGAAAATTAAATGAAATTTAAGTG
Organism: Parhyale hawaiensis; assembly: GCA_001587735.2. Taxonomy (NCBI): domain Eukaryota; kingdom Metazoa; phylum Arthropoda; class Malacostraca; order Amphipoda; family Hyalidae; genus Parhyale; species Parhyale hawaiensis. Next base: position 3,767,514 of record LQNS02277997.1, on the reverse strand, counting down.
GGGATAATTAATCTAACTTTAAGTGAAGAAGATTAGATGAAATTTAAGTGATTGAGATTAAGCAAATAGTTAAGAGCGAGGAGGATGATTAAGCGAACTGCATATGGAAAAGATCAATCGAAATTAGGATAAGATAATCAAGAAAAATTTAAGCGAAGAAGATTAGGAGCAATTTAAGTGAAGAAAATCAAGCGAAATTTAGGTGAAGAATTTGAAGTGAAATTTAGGTAAAGAAGATTAAGCAGAATTTTTTAGGAATGAAAATTAAACGGAATTGAAGAAATGTAAAAAAGTAGAATTAGTAGGAGTAATTTAAATTAAGTGCAGAATATTGAGAAAAAGTTAAGTGCTGAACACTGAATATAGAAAGTTTAAAGAAAGAAATTCCAACGAAATGGGAACAAAAAATTAACGTGAAAACAGAGTCAAAGGAAGATGTTTAAGCGAAATTGAAGATAAGAAGAAGCAAAATTAAATGGTAGCCAACTATTAAACGAAATGTAAGTGAAAATAATCAAGTGATGCATATGGGGCCAAATGCGAGTGCATGCTATTAACCGAACTTCGAGTACAGATAATAGTGGTAAATCTAAATACAAAATACATGGGAAAATTTAGGATAAGTTTAATAAAGGAAATTAAATAAGGCTGCCTGTGCTTTTGTAAAAATAGTAGACAAATGACAAATTTTCAGAATGAAGATTGCGTTTTACGCATGGAAATAGAAATGGGTAATTTGAGCAAAGACCGTCAGCAGTAGGGAAAAAGGGAAAAGGCAGACATGATAGAGAAAGAACTACGTAATATTAAAGTCATCTAATTCTACCAGCTCAAAGCAAGAATCCTCGTGAAACCCCGTCAGTCTGGAGCGTAGCTCAACCTCACCTGATGAGAGCGTGACACTCACTGCGCCAAGGCCTCCAAAACACAAAATTGACTGAGCCCCGAACAGGTACGTTGCTGACACACACTGTACTGTTGACTAGACATCCTCGCGTTCTCTTCACTACAGCAGGCTGTATATGGATAGTGTCGCCAATGGTACAATGCAGTTGGATGATTAGGTCCGTTACCAGAAGTTCAGAGTGAAGCTAACAATTACATTACCACTTGACATTCAGAGGGGCGGTATTATATGTTTCAAAAACTTTATGAAAGGAGGAAATAAACGATCACTTTTCATACCGCTGGGCATTAGATATGGTATCATAATTTTAGAAATCTTCAAAAAGGTAAAAAATTAACGAGCACATTACAACCTGACATTAAAGGGGCTGGTATCGTGATTTTTGAAACTTTCTGAAAGTAAGAAAATGTGGACAACGGTCGTATGGAGATGGTTTCACGATATTCAGTAAATTTTATGTTAAAAAATTAGGAAATAGAAAAATGAATCTATGTACAATAATCTTCAAGATAACACGGATCCCAAGATAACACGGATCCCAAGATAACACGGATCCCAAGAGAACACGGATACCAAGATAACATGGATCCCAAAATAACACGGATCCCAAAATAACACGGATCCTAAGATAACACGAATACCAAGATTACACGGATCCCAAGATCAAAGCCAGGAGTACACTGTTTCTTCAACAGATATGTCTGCAGAGTAAATAAATAATCACGCTTCAGAACAATACCAGTCATGTTAACAGTGATTAAGTTGATATTATTTATAAAAAATTTGAAAGATGTGTGCGAAATCAATCAATTTTGGTTCGACTTTTTTCTAACGCACACTTAACTAAATGATTCTTAGTCAGTGCAGTGCTTAGAAAGTGGGCTGAATTTTTTTTACGATATGGAGAAAAAGAATCTGATGTAGTAATGGTTGTCCTATCGTGTCTACCTTCCTTCGAATATAAAAAATGCAATTTTAATCTGATTCCACCCCTTTAACGTACAAACGTTTTGGCATCCATAGCTGCTCGTTAGCCTTATATAAAATGATTTTTTTCAGAAACGTTTCTGTTTGAATATAATTATCTCGAAATAGTAGACTAGATAACTGCTCAATGGATATACTTCGGTTAGTTCGCTAACGAGTTGCGTAGGGTACATAGGTAGTAGTAAATTATGAAGTTCCTTTTCGTGAGGCATCTACTTGTTACACCATCGTGTCTGGAACCAACAAACCTTATAAATTTAAAGGCTTTAAAGTGGGTTCAAACGAGCCCCAGGAGATTGGTAAGTAGGTAATTTAAATAAGGTAGAGGTAATGCCAACTTGAGATCGCATCGCAACTGGGAAAGACACGCATTAGTTCGTACCGCAGATATGCCACCCAACTCAAGAAGGGTGCACTACTGCAGTCAACCACAGATCATCAAAAGCTATAACACCAGCGACGGAAAACTTATTCGACGACCTGCGACCCCCGACCAACTCCATTTCTCGTTAGCATCCGGATACCGAATGTTGACTCAGCAAACTAAACTCAAGAACTCGCGTGGGGGCAACGACCTGGTTCTTTCGTATTCTGCGTCTGGCAGCAATACTCAAGCAGCATGCTAGTGAATAGCGGTTAAGAATTCGGCGGTGGTCAAGACACACACACACCATTGGTTGGAAAATTTGAAGCGGTTGCTCATATAAATATTCTGGGTTTTAGTGTCTGCAAAAACTTGAACCTTTTCCCAAAAATTGTTCACAAAAAAAACGTTTCATATTTAACTTTGCTGTGAGCTTATTATTTTTTAGGATGATTTTATTTTTTAATCTATATTGCCAATTTTTATTTTATTCTTTAAATTGTTTTATGTCAGCACCGCTTTCATATATTCGGGATGACAAAATTCAAAAAGGCGGGTTAAGTTTAGAAGAAAAACGCGTGTACACGAAGACCTGTTGCCCCCGTAGTGAGCACAAGCAGCCATCTGAGCATACAGAAGCCTGGCTGTAGCCAGCTCAACTGTTTCCATTAAGTTTTGCTGTTGCTGTCGTGATTTGTTATTTACGCTAGACATCTGCCCAATCACTTCTTATATCTGTGATCTGAGACAGCTTGATGAATGTCATTATTTTGCTACCTCTCACCAGCGGTAGTATCTCAAGAGACACCATTTGATTCTAATGGCTGAGGTTCCATTTAAAGTAGTTATCATAGTGAAGCAGACTGCCAGTTTACCAGATTTGTTAAAACTCCTGAAAGCAGTTATATATCATGTTAACCAAATCACATGTACAGCAGACCATTGCCATTCAAAAATATGACGACAGTCTGTGATGTTAAAGCCTCATTTCACAATATATCTCTCCGTCATTCAGTCTGAAATATTTTTATATGAAATACAAATTAGGATCAGTAGCCTGAACTTTTACCGCTTCGGGTGCAGTCAGTGGAAATAATTATTAGCTGAAGTGCGGCCATCTCCATCCAGGAGCCCTCCAGAAGAGCGCTCTGCTTGGAACAGCGCACATCATTCGCAAAGTGCTCTGAGCCTTAGGTCGCTCGCAGGATGTGACCCGGCGCCAGATTGTAGAGCTGAACACCGCTCAACCGATCCAATTTGGGTCGTGAAATCCCCTTGATGATGATAATAATAACAATAATGATAGTAGAGCACTTTGAGAGTGCATACCTCCGCCAAGCAAACAATGATAACGAAAAGTTTAAATTGATCCTGAAACTAATCATTCCTTTTATCATCACCAAAATTCTGCCATTTTCACCTCTTGAGAGTAATGACACTTTTTGTAACCTTCTTGAAAATCCGTCCGTAACTCTTTGATTTATGTCCTGACAATAAACACTAAGACAAATATAATAAACAGAAATGGAACCACAGATCATCACCAAAATTTGGTAATTTGAGCTTTTTAGCATTTCTAACTATTACTGCAAATATTTAAAGATAAGTTCCTAACTTTTTGAATTATGTTGCTGATAAACAATAGTCAAACGCAAACACGGGCAAACCGATTATAACTAAAATTCGGTCTCATTTATGTCTTTTAATGTTTCCAACAATTACTGCAATTTTCATAAAGATCTGTTCATAACTGTTGTTTAGTAATATTGCTGATAAACATAAAATCAGACAGAGAAAAAAAATAGACAAAGAGATGGTTCATTGCTAAAATCCGGGGCATGCAAGATTTAAACTGTCACGAAAGACTTACTCAGCTTCAAATGTACTCAATTCAAAAGAAAGTCGAACGCTTTGCGATCATATATGTTTGGAAAATTCTAGAAGGAATTGCTGCCAATGTCAATGGGCGAATTCAGGCCAGACACTCAGACCGGAATTGGTCGCACTTGTGAGGTGCGAATTCCGATGAAAACTGGTGGTGATGCGATAGCCACAAAATGTTTTAATAGCTTCACGGTCCGGGGGACGAAATTATTCAGCATAATGCCTCGTCACATTAGAAATGTCACCAGTACAGAGACTGCGAAATTTGAAAACTTACTGGACTTCTATTTACTGAAAGTGCAGATAAACCTGCTGTAAGCAACTACGTGAATTGTGGGGATAACTCGCTGTTAGTCATCCCGCTGGTCACGGACTGCCGCATCACCTCTGTACAAGATATGTGGCGTACAGAACGCGACCTGGACCTCGTCCGAAGTATCATCAAGGTAACAGATCATCACAGAAAATCAGTAATTTGCACTTCGTAAAATACCTAACTACAGTATTCTTGCAAATTTTATGAAAATCCGTCCATATTTTTCGAGCTATGGTAGGAACTAAGTAAAAAGAGAGAAGTAAACAAACAAAAAAAAGGTTGAATGGAGCTTCACCAGAAGTTGATTAACTGTTTCTTCTGATACGTCTAATAATCCCTGTGAATTTCTCAAAGATCCATCCATAACTTTTTGAGTTATCTTGATGACAAACACAGGGACACGCATACAAACAAAAAGACGGCCAGATAAATAGGCGAACTTAATAAAAGCATCACCTCCTTCGCAGAGGTAGTAATTCATTTATTTCTCCCCGATATTGGGTTTAGGCTGACAATCTACAATAAGCACCACAGGTGAAGCAGTTGCAGAGGTCGCCACAGCAGGACCAGCTGCTGCAGAGGTCACCACAGCAGGACCAGCAGCTGCAGAGGTCGCCACAGCAGGACCAGCAGCTGCAGAGGTCGCCACAGCAGGACCAGCAGCGGCAGAGGTCGCCACAGCAGGACCAGCAGCTGCAGAGGTCGCCACAGCAGGACCAGCAGCTGCAGAGGTCGCCACAGCAGGACCAGCAGCTGCAGAGGTCGCCACAGCAGGACCAGCAGTTGCAGAGGTCGCCACAGCAGGACCAGCAGCAGCAGAGGTCGCCACAGCAGGACCAGCAGCAGCAGAGGTCGACACAGCAGGACCATGCGGCTGCAGAGGTCGCCACAGCAGGACCAGCAGCGGCAGAGGTCGCCACAGCAGGACCAGCAGCAGCAGAGGTCGCCACAGCAGGACCAGCAGCTGCAGAGGTCGCCACAGCGGAGGGTGCGGCGGCAGGCTCGCCAAACGCACTTTTTTCCGACGCGATAGCGCGCGGTATTGACCTCAGCACCTCGCCCCTTTCGGCCCTCCTCCACCCGGCCCTCCTGCCAGCGCCTGGCGCTCACACCAGTGGCCAGCGCCACACACAGGCACGCTATGCCTGCGTGGCACTCACACCAGCCGCCAGCGCCGCACACAGGCACGCTATGCCTGCGTGGCACTCACACCAGCCGCCAGCGCCGCACACAGGCACGCTATGCCTGCGTAGCACTCACACCAGCCGCCAGCGCCGCACACAGGCACGCTATGCCTGCGTGGCACTCACACCAGCCGCCAGCGCCGCACACAGGCACGCTATGCCTGCGTGGCACTCACACCAGTGACCCACGAGAGCTGTTGAAGGTTCCATAAGTGAAATTCAGTTCCGTTGTCCTTAAAGCAACCCGTCAGTGGTGCACGCAAGTCTAGGGATGCTAGTGGTCAGCATCTTCATTACCTGTTTAATACTTTCTTATGTATGCGCTTGTGCCAGCATTATGCTCGTGTCACCATAAATATTGATTATCCACCTAAGGGTCCGAGTGCCCCTCTTGGCCTGTCGGTTGATTGGCTTTGGCTTAGTGATCTTACATATTAACCTGTGCAGCAGCTTCAGCTCATGTATATTATGTTTCTTTTATTTAGTCTTGTAGAGGCGTTAGTTCGTAATTAGAAATATGAGTATTACTCACTGATAATATGCAATAGTTCTGGCTCTCCACGTCACGGCTTAGCGCTGAAGTGGGCCATGATGTCGATGATGCTCTCCTTCGCTTTGCATGCTCGTAGAAACCGTTCGTTCCCGCACAAAATTTTTGGCCGACCCACTAGCTAAAACTGTAACACGGCTTCTGGGGCTGCCAAAAATTCTATCACGGTTCGACTCTATTTTTACATCCCACTGCTCTCCTTCAGTTAGCTGGTTGAAGTGGTCTGTCCTAGTACAAAAATTTCCATGTTTGGCAGACTTCGTCCTGAAAATATTAGCCATGCTATTGTCCGGATTTCTATCCATAAGGTTGTCTCTCGTCTATTGCGAACTAACACAGCTCGCCAATGACAATTATCATCCCATCCCATAAGCCGGTATCATACTAGCAACTTTTGTCGGCGCTATCAGCACAGGGCCAACTAAATTTATACGGCAACGTTGCTGAAGTCGTGACTACATTTGCAATGTTATAACCTCGGGCTAAAAATGCTAAAATATAAATTTCTCAGAGTGTAAATTCGCTCAAAAGTAATAGAGATAACCAAAAATTTGCCATATGCGCTTGCAATAGACAAGTGTGGTAACTCCAGCGGCGTCTGAAATTTAAACTAATTTTTTTATTACATGTAGCTTAGTCATGCGCAATCCCCAGTTGTACAACGGTAAAGCAATTGGATAATATCAGTTGGTTCTATGCTGACAGCGCCGACAAAAATCATAAAGGAGAAGTTGTCACCTTACAGCAGTCAGAACTCAGAAACTTCCTGAAGGCTGCATATATCAAAAGTCTTCAAAGTAATGATTTCAGAAGTCTGTCACCTAACCTGTTGTTAGGGTACTCTGAGGGCGGATGGTCCCGTATAACTCTCGCGGGCCGTCCGGCTTGAGTGAATCGGCCTCTTCTGACGAGCCTGGGCATTATGATGCCTTTGCGGACGGTCCCGGTAATACGCACGGGCCTTCCGGCTTGAGCTAAGCGGCATGTAGCTGTAGGCCGTAGAAGCTAGCTGCTTTGGCTAGCGAGGGGATTCCTCCTTACGCGCCAGACTATGGCAGACCCTGGAAGTGACCGAGGGTGCAAGGGTCGCCGTGTGGTTCCGCTACGGCTTTAGCGGAGGGATCCTCGGAAGACCTGGGAATGCTCTCTTCGCCGTGTCAGTTTGTTAAGGCTAACCAGTTCGTGTCCCTGGTCGTGTGTCAGACTGTGATGTGGCAAGAGAGGTTAAGCAAAAATCAAAGTCGTTACCAGTTTTATCTTGGACTTACACGCAAAAATCTTATGTCATCATCAAACAACAGATGATGAAATACAATATATTGCTTAATTCAAGAAACAATTCTTTGTTTGTAGGTTACAAATATAAACTTCATAGAATACTAGTTAAAATTACACTGAAAAACATTTGTTTTTTCGCATACAGTGAACAACGCTAGAGAATGAATATAAACGTGAAATATGAATTCAAGCGGTAACTCAACTAAATTACAAGCGTCCTCGGTGAGACGTTAGGCGTAGTACGCACGGCGGCGAAAGCCTACTGCGCTGGAGAGGACACTGCGGCACAATGCACCTAGCAGTCGTAGACCTTCTGAGTGTCATTAGGGGTGACTATGCTGTTTTCGGTGAGCGGGCACCTGGCGCGGAGTGACACCTGTGTTACAAGTCTGCTTGGTATCGAATAATTGGTGAGTCGCGTAGAGCACGTGAGAAATGCTCGTATGCTCTACGTCCCATGGACCAAACATAATAGCAATTTGAAACTGCGTTCTTACCAAAAACAGTCTGCTTATTTTACTACAAAATAAAAAAATCAATATATATCAGCTTTTCCCCCTGCAGATGCTAAGCAATATTTCTCTTCAACACTGCAAATGACAACCGAGATGAACAGCAGATTCTATTTCTCACAGCCACCAAGTACCTTTCCTATAGTTAGCGCAACTTGCTTGTTCAATTAACCATCAATAGCAGTCGAGACTACAGCGTAACTAGTTACCAGACCCATAGAACAAGAAGCAAACAGTCCTTTGTAGAAACCTTAGACGCGTGCAAGCTCCTCTATTCGCAGCGTCTCGGCAATGATGATAAGATTTCCAGCCAATTGCTCTTCACTCTTAACTTCTTTTCCTTAACTTGCAAATTTTCCCGCAACCAAAGCCAGAATCCGACGCAAATGTTCGACGCTGGCCCAAGAGAGACGACTCTCTCGCGTCATTGAGTTTTATCAGGCGAATTGAAGGGACGCTCGCAACACCTGCACACCTAAGTGATTCTGCAGCCTCCTGCCCGACCGACCGACCGCCCCGACGACGACGACGGTGGTGGTGCCTCGTCGGTCGCCTCCAGTTATTTTCTTCGCATTTTGGTGAGTTGAAATTTTTATTAGGGGCTGGCAGGGCCGTGCCAGCGGCGCAGGGAAATTTTTATTGCAAGCTGACAGGGCCGTGCCAGCGGCGCAGGGAAAATTTTATTGCAAGCTGGCAGGGCCGTGCCAGCGGCGCAGGGAAATTTTTATTGCAAGCTGGCAGGGCCGTGCCAGCGGCGCAGGGAAATTTTTATTGGAAGCTGGCAGGGCCGTGCCAGCGGCGCAGGGAAATTTTTATTGCAAGCTCTCAGGGCCGTGCCAGCGGCGCAGGGAAATTTTTATTGCAAGCTGGCAGGGCCGTGCCAGCGGCGCAGGGAAATTTTTATTGCAAGCTGGCAGGGCCGTGCCAGCGGCACAGGGAAATTTGATTGGCTTGGTGTAGTGCCAGCGGAGCAGGGAAATTTTTATTGCAAGTGCTGGCAGGGCCGTGCCAGCGGCGCAGGGAAATTTTTATTGCAAGTGCTGGCAGGGCCGTGCCAGCGGCGCAGGGAAATTTTATTGTGGTAGTGCCGTGCCACCGGCGCAGGGAAATTTTTATTGCATGCTGGCAGGGCCGTGCCAGCGGCGCAGGGAAATTTTTATTGCAAGCTGGCAGGGCCGTGCCAGCGGCGCAGGGAAATTTTTATTGCAAGCTGGCAGGGCCGTGCCACCGGCGCAGGGAAATTTTTATCGCAAGCTCTCATGGCCGTGCCAGCGGCGCAGGGAAATTTTTATTGCTAGCTGGTAGGGCCGTGCCAGCGGCGCAGGAAAATTTTTATTGCAAGCTGGCAGGGCCGTGCCAGCGGCGCAGGGAAATTTTTATTGCAAGCTCTCAGGGCCGTGCCAGCGGCGCAGGGAAATTTTTATTGCAAGCTGGCAGTGCCGTGCCACCGGCGCAGGGAAATTTTTATTGCAAGCTCTCAGGGCCGTGCCAGCGGCGCAGGGAAATTTTTATTGCAAGCTCTCAGGGCCGTGCCAGCGACGCAGGGAAATTTTTATTGCAAGCTCTCAGGGCCGTGCAAGCGGCGCAGGGAAATTTTTATTGCAAGCTCTCAGGGCCGTGCCAGCGGCGCAGGGAAATTTTTATTGCAAGCTCTCAGGGCCGTGCAAGCGGTGCAGGGAAATTTTTATTGCAAGCTGGCAGTGCCGTGCCACCGGCGCAGGGAAATTTTTATTGCAAGCTCTCAGGGCCGTGCCAGCGGCGCAGGGAAATTTTTATTGCAAGCTGTCAGTGCCGTGCGAGCGGCGCAGGGAAATTTTTATTGCAAGCTCTCAGGGCCGTGCCAGCGGCGCAGGGAAATTTTTATTGCAAGCTGGCAGGGCCGTGCCAGCGGAGCAGGGAAATTTTTATAGCAAGCTGGCAGGGCCGTGCCAGCGGAGCAGGGAAATTTTTATTGCAAGCTGGCAGGGCCGTGCAAGCGGCGCAGGGAAATTTTTATTGCGAGCTGGCAGGGCCGTGCCACCGGCGCAGGGAAATTTTTATTGCAAGCTGGCAGGGCCGTGCCAGCGGAGCCGGGAAATTTGATTGGCTTGGTGTAGTGCCAGCGGCGCAGGGTAATTTTCATCGCAGGCTGCCAATGCCAGGACAGGCGCCACGATAAACTAGAGAGGGAAGTGATGATACACTGCGGCTCAGTTAACACTTCAACGGCGACGTGCGACATACAGTAGATATGATGCACGCACACAAAATAAAGAATATACGAATTTATCGCAAAGTACGAATATGTCCTTCTATACGCTTAATAAAATGTAGGGAATGATGACGATAGTGACAGGTGTTAGTATCATAACTAAACCTTAATCTTTGCATTTTCAAGCAACATAAATAAAATATCATATTGATGGCATTAATGGGCCAAGATGCACAGATAAATAGTTGTCCACTATGCCCATATTCCATATGTTGCGACAACTGCTGATGCCCGTGCTTGCGATACATCTCTCCCTTAGATACCACTTACTGGCGAGTCGGCGGTCACCCTATAGCACTTGTCTTTTGCATCACAGTAAATTCCGCTCACGTTCATGCAAAACGCAAGCGCTATCAGACGGTTCCTAAGGTAGAGATGTGTCGCAAGCACGGGCATTATAGCAGCTGTCGCATTCTATGTAATACGAAGATTAGGTGTAACGTCAAAGTGTAAGCTGCCAAACAAAGTCCTAAACTCCATCTTAGGCTGTGCTACCCCTCAATAGAAGGATGCTTTCTACCATTAAAATATGCACTAGGAGAGAGAATCCTTGTAGTGAACCAGTACATTCTTATAAAGTTCTGTTAACGAAACCGAGCTAATATATGGAGCAGCCCAGTCATGAAGAAACAGTGCGCGTATAGCTTCCAATGGAACAAGAAGAGAAAGGCCAGAATGAACACAGTCTCTAACAGTAGGTACAATTATCGAAGAAAGACGGGTGCGGCTACAAGATGTTGAGATGTTTATTACCTCCGCCAAGGAGGTTGTGTTTTCGTCGTGTTTGTATGTCTGTCTGTCTGTCACCAAGATAACTCAAAAAGTTATGAACCGATTTGGATGAAATTTACAGGGGTTGTTAGGTATGTTAGGAGGATCAGATGATTAACTTTTGGTGAAGATATGTCCATCCGTTTGTTTGTTTGTGTGCGTCATTTTTCTTGATGCCATAACTCAAAAAGTTATGGATGGATTTTGATGAAATTAACATGAGTTGTTAGGTATATAACAAAGCGTAGATGACCAAATTTTGGTAATGGTCCGTTTGTTCGTTCGTTTGTTT
>LQNS02277997.1:3737917-3748084 GCA_001587735.2 Parhyale hawaiensis | reverse complement strand
CCTCACGCTTGAGTCACCCGAAGGCAACATCACGAGTCATACAGTGTCATGCCAAGCACGCACCTCACACTTGAGTCATCCGAAGGCAACATCACGAATCATACAGTGTCATGCCAAGCACGCACCTCACGCTTGAGTCACCCGAAGTCAACATCACGAGTCATACAGTGTCATGCCAAGCACGCACCTCACGCTTGAGTCACCCGAAGGCAACATCACGAGTCATACAGTGTCATGCCAAGCACGCACCTCACACTTGAGTCATCCGAAGGCAACATCACTAGTCATACAGTATCATCACAAGCACGCACCTCACGCCTGAGTCACCCCAAAGTAACATCACGATCAAGCACCACACAAGAACAAGCACAGAAGCAGCAAGTGTGCACGTGTGGTAGCTAGCAACAGCAGACGGCGAAGTCCTCGGTCGCAGGTCACTGCAGTGCTAGCAGCAGCAGCAGCAGCCAGGGAGGCAGCAGCGCTGGCGACACATGTGAAGGAGCTTTTATGCTGCCTACTACACGGCCCTTCTTAGGACCTTGTCAGTACTGCAGTAATGGATTGCTTGCTTGGGGGCCGCCTGTCTGTGTTGCAGCGTGCCCCCTCACCTGCAGCACGCTAGTTAGCAGGCAGCGCCTAGACCTCAAGTGATTGAAGAGGCGTTGCAGAAATCTGGCAAGCGACGGAGTACACCAAGCGGTGGTGGTATAGGCAAAGTGAACGTAACCGCACACCCCAAGTGAAGTGAAAAATCAACATGCACTGCAGCTGTAGGCAGAGGCCCACCGGCCCAAACGAGTGAACGGCTGCCATCGACCACAGATTGTCGGAGTTCTGACTTTAGCAACGGATGGCTCATGTTGCTGCTGAGTTCCCCCGACCATCCTTATTTTTAGTGAGCGTCAGGACCCCCGCAGTAGCGCCTGAAAGCTGAAATACTGATTCAGCAAACCAAGCATAGCCAGAATCCACCATTCTGGTGAAAAGGCTCAATCTTCCGTACTAGTCAGCGCCATGTTAACACTGTAACATTCTACCACTGCGGGTAAAGTACAGTTATAGAAACTACCACCAGCCGTGGCAGCAACTGCCACCAACACCAGCCGTGGCAGCAACTGCCACCAACACCAGTCGTGGAAGCAACTGCCACCAACACCAGTCGTGGCAGCAACTGCCACCAACACCAGTCGTGGCAGCAACTGCCACCAACACCAGTCGTGGCAGCAACTGCCACCAACACCAGTCGTGGCAGTAACTGCCACCAACACCAGTCGTGGCAGCAACTGCCACCAACACCAGTCGTGGCAGCAACTGCCACCAACACCAGTCGTGGCAGCAACTGCCACCAACACCAGTCGTGGCAGTAACTGCCACCAACACCAGTCGTGGCAGTAACTGCCACCAACACCAGTCGTGGCAGTAACTGCCACCAACACCAGTCGTGTCAGCAACTGCCACCAACACCAGTCGTGGCAGTAACTGCCACCAACACCAGTCGTGGCAGCAACTGCCACCAACACCAGTCGTGGCAGCAACTGCCACCAACACCAGTCGTGGAAGCAACTGCCACCAACACCAGTCGTGGCAGTAACTGCCACCAACACCAGTCGTGGCAGCAACTGCCACCAACACCAGCCGTGGCAGTAACTGCCACCACCACCCGCCGTGGCAGCAACTGCCACCAACACCAGTCGTGGCAGCAACTGCCACCAACACCAGTCGTGGCAGCAACTGCCACCAACACCAGTCGTGGCAGCAACTGCCACCAACACCCGTCGTGGCAGCAACTGCCACCAACACCAGCCGTGGCAGCAACTGCCACCAACACCAGTCGTGGCAGCAACTGCCACCAACACCAGCCGTGGCAGCAACTGCCACCAACACCAGCCGCGGCAGTAACTGCCACCAACAGCCGTGGCAGTAATCAGAGCTGCGGTCAACAGCCCCCGACGCACAGAGGCGCCTTGTGCGCCCTCACGCACAGTTCGCCTGCGCTGCATAGCGCCCGATAGGGACCGGGAGGTGGTGGGCGCTGCACCCTATAGTGGCGGGCCTGCTGCGAGAAGGCGGGTAGTGACAGGAAAGCGACGGATAGTTACAGGTGATCGACCACGATCACAGGATAGAAACTTAGCGACTAGTGACTACACAGCATCGGGTGATTAATAAAAGATAATTATGAGTGATTGAGAAATGGCATGATAATGTCAGGGTAGCTATTGATAGGAGATTATCTTTAGTGACCTGGTAATGGCAGGATAATTATCGGTAACGGGTAGTTACTGATGATCGGTAGTGACCTGATAGTGACAGAAAAAGTTAGATCGGTGACGGGTTGTGACAGAGCAACAACAAGCAATAGATAATTGCTCGGGTGTAACAGATAGTTTAGACAGAGCAGTTACCGCTTGTGAACACCGAACAGAAGGGTAGTAAACAGAGAGAAGACAGACCGAACTGCGAGGGATGGCCATGACTGACGGAACAAGGATTTGGGACGAATAGTCACGACCCGGCAGTATTGGTCGAGGATAGAGCAGAGATCCTAGTGTGTAAGTTTTGGGATGTTTGCCCTACTGAGGCCATAATGAAAATTTGAAGTGTCCAGCGCCTACTAAAAGTGATAATAAAATGCCATGTAGACACTACTGCCCTACAGTGGGTAGATGAACTCTGATCAAGACAGAAGGCAGCGAAATCTGCAATTCATGACATAATCGTGCTTTCCTGGCGGAAAGAGCGCTGTTTAGAACGGTGCATTTCAAATGCCCTACGATAGAAATGGCGGGCAAGCAGGATTTTATCAAAGTAGGACCCGACACGGTCGGATATGGGCTTTCTGCCGCAGTTAGGTTATAAATTATGCCTCCAAGAAATAAAATGGGTCCATCCGCTGTGGTTATGATACTAATTTGGTCTGGAAAAAGTCAATTTTTAATCTAATCCAAGCGCAGCCTGGTCCCTATTTGAGACTATGCGAAAAATGCATTTTAGACGAAAAATTGACTTTTTTCAGACCAAATAGGGATCAAGAAGACAGCGCATGGACCTAGTTGATTCCTGGAAGACATAATTCATAACCTAACTGTGGTAGAAAGCCTATCAGACCGTGTCTGGTTCTACTTTGACAAAGTCCTGGCTACGCCTGTGAATAAAAGTCACCCATCTCCCGACTATATCTTCCTAAATGTTATTCTAAGTTTTGTTCGTGAAGGGCAGTCCAATATCGCAATCATTATTTTCATAAATCACTTACAGTACAGGGACATGCTGACTAATGCTAGCTCGTCGTAAGTATTAGTCTTTCTAAGGGCTACCCAGTTGTCACCAAGTTCAAAACGCGCTTCATAATCCAAGCGAACTCAGGGTGTTATTATACATCGAACCGATAAAATGATCTCTTCAACAGCCACTTACTACGCACAAGAGACGAAAGTTAAGCGAGAAGTACCGCTAATTTCTCAGAAACACATGTAGGCATCACGTTCAAGTCAACTTGACGATCGGCTCTATATAACCAAGTCGCTACTTGAATACGTAATTTTTCAACAGCTGCTTGCTGCATGGCGTGCGGCTAAGCAAATGAGGGAAACAAAAACGTTGGTGCGCCAAAATGTGCTGCATACTGTAAAATACAAGCGTCTATTTCACAAGCACCAGGTCAAGTCCGGAAGGATGCGGGTCGCAAACTCGGTGTATAGAATTCAAGACACTTTTAAGTACTCACGTAAACTCAGGTAAAAAATAATTCCCTGATAAAGTGGTCTGCTGCTCAAGGCTTCCTCCACTTACAGCATGCGCAGACTCAGCGAATAGCGCTACTCATTCCTGAGAGGTCAGTGCGCATATTTCAAGAGTTAAGCTAGTGGCATAAGCCCCAAAGAAAAAAATTTGCTCCGGAAAAACAGTCTGCTGCGCCAGGCTTTCCAATTTACGGAAAGCAAAAACTGAAGCGAGAGTACAATTAATCCCTTGATAGGCCAATGCACATAATGCAAGAAAAGTCGACCTTCTCATCCCGAAGAAAAATCTTACTTAGAAAGAGTCGTTTGCTGCTTCAAGCAATTGAACTCGTGAAAAGCCAGCCGCCTGCTGCCCCAGGCTTTCCAACTTGCCGAGAGCGAAGACTAAGCGAAAAGTGCAGCTAAGCCCTGAAAGGTCGTTGGATAAAATTCAAGACAACTCAACCTGCTGATGTAAGCCCAAATGAAAATAGAACACCTCGGGGCGCGAGACCAATACCCGCGGTGGGGAGCAAATTTCAACGCCGTCATTTCTTTGTGGCCAGCTAACTCTAGAATTTTGACATTTTTCACACCTAGGTCAACCCACCTGACTCCCTGAACATTGCTCAACTCCTCGCCCTTTTTGATGGACAAAAAATTAAACGCCGTCATATTTTATGGCTAGCTAACTCCAGCGTTTTGGCATTTTTCACATCTCAGTCAACCCACCTGCCTGCCGGAAATAAATTATTATTATCATTATAACGACTCAACTCCTTCTGTTTTTTTATCGAAAAACAACAAATACATCGCCGTCGTTTTTTACGGCCAGCTCACTCTAGTTTTTTGGCATTGTTCACACTTAGGTCAACCCACCTGACGTCCTGCAAAAAAACTGAACATTGCTCAACTCCTTCTACCTCTTTTCGGGTGGACAGACCAAGAGTGATACAAACTTAAATCTTCAACGCAAACATTACCACCGCTCTCCCTTCGCTTGCGGGGGATAAAAATTTTTTACTCAGGCAGAGCCGTCCGCTGCTCCAGGGTAGGCGCCTCAACTTACGGAGGGCGAAGGCCAAGCGAGCAGCCCGGGCGGCTAATGAGGCGTCACGAGAGCTGGGCGACAGAGGCCCATGTTGGTCACGTTGCTGCCGTCGCTGCTAAGAGCATCTCGGTTATGTAAATTACTGCCGCTTTTAGGTCATCATTGTGTGCAGGGGGCGATGCAGGCACACGGTGTGCTACCTCGGCCCACCGCCCCCTACTTCAGCCCACCCTCTTCGTTTCCTATCAGCCAGGGCCAGAGCGAGGGGCTACGAACTCAGGTCTTGTACGTGGTCCCCCCTCCTTCCTTCCTTCGCCCCCCCCCTGACTCGTCCCTACCGTGTGTCAGGACAGCCCAGCTGCATATCGAGCAAGTGTGGCGCATAATGTCGAGTGTCCTCGTTAGCATATGTGCCGGATGTCAGAGAAGCATAGCTAGTTAGAAGATACGTGCACAGTAGCTACGTATCCAAGTTTATTTATGCACACAGAAGATTCGAAGATATTCGGACCCGTATAAGTTCTGATTCGGTAAAGAATAAGCACAATAGTTGCACGACGCAATATTTCAGTACACAGAACTTCCCAATCCGTCCGTATTGAAAGGATGGCAGTTAAGTACGATATTGCATCGAAGCATATATTTTGCAACGACGAAGTGCCGACGCCAGACGTTTGTAAGAGATATGGAATGATTGAAGAGTAGCTACTTGCGAAAAACAACTTGAATATTTCAGAGCAAATAATTTGCAATGTCATAAGTTGGGAAACAAGTATGATCATCAAAAGCTACAATATATCAATACCGATGTACATTTATCCATTTATTTATTTGTTTGTTTATCTATTGATCTGTCTATTTACTTTCACGCTTTAAGAAAACAGGAGAAAAATAGGCGAAATTGGAAACTGTGGCCTTCCTGCCACGCTTCGTTGAAAACTGATTGGTGGAAAATAGACCAGGTTGCAGATGATGGCAAACGTATGATATTATATTTGAATGCCCTTCTTGCTGTACCAACTCTCACGCATCGTGATTTTCACTCCCTTCTGAGTTTTCTCATATCCCAGCTTCAGCTGCTCTGACATTACGCTCAAGCTCAAATTGAATGCATGATCACCGGAGCGAATGGTAAGATATTCTTCAGTGGTCAAGAAGCGGGCAAAGAACACAAGGATTTATTGGCAGCAAATACTTTTTTCCGATTTAGCTTCTTCCTCCAGAAGAAACAGCTTTTAACTTGAGCAAAAACATTCCTACCTACATGCTGTCATCGAGTATCTTGGATACCGAGCTCAATCTATATATATTAGGAGTGATGATCGACTGTGGGCTAAAATACAATTGCTTTGCAGCTTATTAGGAATGGGAAGGCTTAAGTTCTTCAACAGAATTCAGGCCTAGAATGCTAATCTTTTATTTTCCTTCGAGTTGACAGTTGCGGTTATTGTAAATAAGTGAGTTAGTTACAAAATTATGATTACATAAGCATCATCATAAATACTTCACCGTCATTATTAACGGCCGGATGCACTAGTCAGCACAATATAATAAACACCGTCGTGTGTTTATTTATTAATATATTTATATGGTTATATATTTACAGTATATATTTGTATGTTTCGAGTCAGGCTCTGAAGGAAATTGATAGGCGAAAAATAGCCCAGATTTTGTAATTAGTTGCGTTTTCATGGCGATCGATGACCAGATGTTGAAGATGACAAAAGTGGGAATCTTATGCCTTTATTTATCTCAATGCAGTTCCTGCTTGAAAAAGTTCTTGGCATCGAAATAATTATGCTTTTTTGAGCTTCTCTTAGCGCGAATATGGAACCTGATTTTTATCAGTTTTTCCGTACATCGAAACATATTTTTGTTCACGTCACTGAAAACTAATAGGTAGAAAAGACTTCCGAGCTATAAGACAGCATCAGTATCCGGGATACAGAGCTCAGTATTTATTATGAGACAATATCGACAGTGGTGGAAAATCATTGCTTTTCAGCATATTACTGAACGAAAGCTTGGCGATGCTCAGCCCTAGCGTTAATAGGAAAATTATGATCAATGAAAACGGATCATCACAAATTCTTCGCTGTCATATTTGACAGCGCATGCCCTCTAGATATCCTAATAATTTACTAGAACCTTTACAGAATCAAATGGTTAGTCAGCCGACATGATCATATTCTACTAGACTCCTATTAAGTGATCGAACAAGCTAGAAATAAACTTTAAAGCACTTTTAGGAACAATATCTCAACGAATATTCATTTCAAGTCCCTTTTAATCACAGCACCGTACATATTCTATGATCAGTTAAACAACACTGTCTAATTCATTCTCACTGCTGTTTCATTCGGTGGTAAAATAGCGCAATTCGTTTGAAATCCTATAAGTAATAAGTAATCAATCAAACGTTAGGGCATAAATTAGTCACAGTCGATCATACTATTGAACATTTGGTTGTCAATCACAATCACAACAGAAGTCAGTCGTCGCAATCACAATGTATTTGATGACTAGTTGTCTGGCAGAAAATACGAAGGGATAAGGCTTGTCTCCATCCGAGGTCCGTAACCATGTGGTGCAGACGCGAAGCATTTCAGACGTAGAAACGCTTTTCGGATGAAGATATACTGAATAAATACCCGTTATCTAATATTCGCCATTTTCTACAAAAATTTCTGCGCTTTCAGGTTCAGTGAACTACCAAGCGGTCAGCCAAATAACAAAACTCAAGCGAGCTGCTGCAAAATTCAATGATCAGCCAAACGACACAACAAAACTCAAGCGAGTGGTTACAGAATTCAATGATCAGCCAAACGACACAACAAAACTCAAGCGAGCTGTTACAGAATTCAATGATCAGCCAAACGACACAAGAAAACTCAAGCGAGCTGTTACAGAATTCAATGATCAGCCAAACGACACCAGAAAACTCAAGCGAGCTGTTACAGAATTCAATGATCAGCCAAACGACACAACAAAACTCAAGCGAGCTGTTACAGAACTCAATGATCAGCCAAAAGACACAAGAAAACTCAAGCGAGCTGTTACAGAATTCAATGATCAGCCAAATGACACAAGAAAACTCAAGCGAGCGGTTACAGCATTCATTGGTCAGCCGAGCGACACGGCATAAATCATTCAGTCTTACCCAGTAGCTACCTACTTAAGCTCTCCCTGTGAGGACATTGTAAGCTAATTCCTCCAATCTAATGAAAACATCACTAATGTACCAAGCGCGTGACACCTCTGGAGGCAGCGATTTTAACAATACAATAACTTCACCACTGCAGCACGTGTGGCGCTCATCGAGATGACTGTGGTGCTCCAAATCTACTCCAGTCAGACAGTTCTGGCTCTGTCTGAAGTGACAGTTGTTAAGTGAATCCGTTATTGCAGTCTGTAGATAGGAGCGAGGCGATAGCGAGGATGCATGTGTGACAGCATGGTGTGTTTGTGTGTGTCCGCGGCCCGAAGGAAACGTTCGTCCAGAACTCAGTACCTGTGAGGCTGTTGTGCTATACAGCGGGATGTGAGTCCCTGCGAGGTCTTTACTTTTAAGTTAGGAACATGTCTCCTCCGCTAAATATGTGAACACTTTATGGCCTTAGAAGACCAGTGGGTCACGTTACTATAACGTAAACTGGTAATTAATTAAAGAGCTGAATGGGTACCTGAGTTCATGTTTTAATTATCAATTGAAACCAGTCTGCTGTGCTCTCCCATAGCTCATTTCTAACCTGCGCGCTAGTTCACAGCTTTGTACGTGCTTAATGGAATAAATAGCTAGCAGTAGACGGGCCAACGGATCCATTCCCAGAGAGAGGCCGAGGCCTCCCAGGTTTTGGGAGGCTTAATTAAACTAGGAGAAGACTACTATTACAGGTTCCGTACCTACTGCGAGCTATGTCGTTCAGTGGACTTCATGATGAAGACAAACATTTATATCTTTAGCAATATCTGCAGGGCTCTCCTTTTTTTATCTTGCCTCTGCTCTGAAGGATATTTTTCCTTTTGGTTCAGACGCTTTCGCTTTGGAAGGAAGCCAAATTTAGTATCCATGCTATCGCTAACAGATACTTGAGCCATCTTCAATACTTAGATTTCGAATACAGAAAAGCAACGATCTCTTTTCCATTGAGCATTTGAATTTCGCCTATGCAGCTTTGACAGGGGTACGGAGATGCAAACCAAGCGAGCACCCAGCCAACGAAGACTTCACTACAAGGGCTGAACGAAAAGTTTAAAGCTTCCAGAGAAGAATAATTGTGACCAGAAAATTAGAGTTTTTTATAATAAATGCATTTTATTTGCAAAACTTCTTTCTGACAGACAATCCTGACCAAAATTGTCCCCGAGCGGAAATGCCTGGCCGGAATTGTCAGGGTATCTTTACATGGAAAAGAAACAATGATCCTTTTCCCATATAAGGTGAATGGGGTACACGGGTCAACAGGCATTAGATACACAGCAGAACCAGATAGACGCAACACCCCTAGACTACGTATGTACCCATTCCTCCCATTCTTATCTCAACTTACGACCTAAAAAATGACTTACACGCCTGTACACTCAAACACAATCCAACGTAACAACTTTTTCACACAATACCTCCACTGCATACTGCATACCGCCACCAATGTATTGATGATAACGCGAACTCATTTCATGTCAACACCATTGGTTGATTTCTTCGATGCCAGCAACAGTTAGGGAGCGTATCCAAATCGCTCCTTCTAGTTTTTCTATGATCCGGCAATGCGACTGCGTGGTAGAGATGGAAAATACGCAATAAATAATTGCTTGACTTCTAAAACACAACTCTCTTGAGTTTTAGTGCTGGCCTACTGAAATGGAAATGGTCTTTGTAACCCAAAAAATTGTTAGGACATTCGTTGCCGTCATGATGCAGAATCAATTCTGTAGAAAGCGTTCAGTGTCGCAACATACCGTAACTCTTCGCATAAGCAACGGCCGAGAGATATCATGCAATGATCTTCTGCTGTCGTGATATTAAAGATACAGCCAACATGCTAGTATCTATTTCTTTCCCGATGTGTCCAATCTGGCACCCCTTGGAATTAACAAATGTAAATGGTGTATTTACGGTATCTGCCAAAGCAGACGTTACTGTAGCAAATTTCAGTGGCGACCGACCCCCTAAGCACTAGGGCCCCGGCAGCATTGCAGTGGCTGCAAAATCAACCGCAACAACTGCTGCTGCAGCAGCAAATCTTTCTGTTGCTGCAACAAACTTTATGGCGATCCCCTGGAGTGAAGGGACGTCGGCTACATCGCAGTAACAGTAAAATCAGCGGGTGCTGCTGCTGTTGGTATAGAAGATGCTGCTGTTGGTATAGAAGATGCTGCTGTTGGTATAGAAGA
>LQNS02277997.1:3705099-3720545 GCA_001587735.2 Parhyale hawaiensis | reverse complement strand
CGACTGGAACTATCAGCGCTTTTGCTTCCTACGTTTCTGCCACCACTAGCAGAGTGTCCCGACTGGAACTGACAGCGCTTTTGCTTCCTACATTTCTGCCACCACTAGCAGAGTGTCCCGACTGGAACTAACAGCGCTTTTGCTTCCAACATTTCTGCCACCACTAGCACAGTGTCCCGACTGGAACTGACAGCGCTTTTGCTTCCTACATTTCTGCCACCACTAGTAGAGTGTCCCGACTGGAACTATCAGCGCTTTTGCTTCCTACGTTTCTGCCACCACTAGCAGAGTGTCCCGACTGGAACTGACAGCGCTTTTGCTTCCTACATTTCTGCCACCACTAGTAGAGTGTCCCGACTGGAACTGACAGCGCTTTTGCTTCCTACATTTCTGCCACCACTAGTAGAGTGTCCCGACTGGAACTATCAGCGCTTTTGCCTCCTACATTTCTGCCACCACTAGTAGAGTGTCCCGACTAGAACTGACAGCGCTGTGAGGTCACCAGTTCATGCTGTTCCATGACCTGACAATTCACGCACTCGCTCCCGGCCAACTTGAGATTGAGCAGAAGGAGTTGGGTGAGCTATGGCTCATCCATAAATGCATGGCGCTACTAGCCCTGCACCTCAGACTTTCTCTTGCATAATGTCCTTTAAGCCAGGCAAACCGTCAGCCCAGTCGCCATGATTATGAGCACACAATAGAACTGCGCTGACAGTGTCGGGGAGGTGGAGCTCGAGGTGCTGTACCGAAAGCCTAGCTGTACCCTGCACCGTGTGCTCTGCATCGAGGAAAATCAGAGCAAGAGCGTAACGTCGCAGTGGTGCGAAATTGCTGCACCCAAAATAGAATTTGCGTAGCCGTTTGCGTCACTGGATATCGTGATGACGTCACTCCCTCAGTTATTGCACGGAGAGGGTCAGAGATGGACCTGGAGACCTTGCAACAGAAGCGCGTGCCACAGTAAGCCAAGCCCAGAACATCGGAACTGATTTTGGTGATAGCGTGACGTCAGATGGCAAGTGAAGCGAGACTGAGGATAAACCGAGTCGAAGACACAGCCGTCCGGGCAGTCGATCGTCAGCCCGACGTGACGGTAGCAAGGGAAGGTCCCGCTCTACAGCAGGAGATGCATTCAGAAGGTACTGTAGAATTTACAGTTAAATTGAGCAGTGATCAAAACTAGCAACAGAAGCTCTGTTTCTTACGTTGCAGATACAAACAAAAATGAAGTTTGCAGCAATATGAAACAGAGATCTACGAGTGCAATTACCGATTACCTACCTTCTACAGCCATCGTTCTAGACAAAGACGGCTGATAAAATTCTATACTGATATTAAATAGTGATCCAAGCCTAATTGCAAACTTTTCTTCAAACGGGTGTACATATTACTCCTGTGTACGCATGGCCGTTATTTTAAAAGGCTGTTAGCATAGCGCTGGGCAGGTAATATTCAATAACAAAAATAATTTTTTCAGTAATTATTGATACCTTGTTACTTGAAGCTAACTGGTAACTAGGAACTGTTCAGCATCCACCCATAAATATTCGAGCGGCGATAGCGTAAAAAGTGAAGAGCGTTGTAACCCGAATTACCGCAGGCAGGATCTCCAACGAATACACGCGCACTTTTGAGTAAAACAAATGCGTCTGAAAACCTTGTCTGTGTTTTAATGCAGTTTTAAAAATTTAACCGCTCGAATTTTTTTTTTTTGTAACTGTGTAATAGGGCAATAGAGTTATACATGTTTAAAGCCATAGGTTGATCGAATAATAGTTCGAGCGTGTATAAGAGTAGTAGCTAGGTCGATACAATAATAGGTTGATCTAAAAGTCAACCGGGTAACAAACAAGCTGATCGAATAACAGGCCAGGTGATAAGTCGATCGAGTGCTGTGCTGACCACCAGCATATCGCGCTGTGCAGCAACAGGCACAGGAAAGAACATTGGGCTTGCGGACTGTCCTCATTACCCAACTTCTTGTTGTCAAGACAAGACGCGGTTCCAGATCATTCCCGAGGGTGTGTCTTCAATTTGCCCCCGCACGGGAATTTCTAGTGCAGCATTTACAGCACGCTGTATAGCGAACCGAAAGCGAGGATGTCTAGGCGGTAATTCCGTGTGTGTTCGAAGCGCCTGTTCAAGGTTGTGACTAGGGGGCCTATGCTCAGTGGCTGTCATACTCTTGTCGAGTGAGGTGTTGCAACGCTGCAGACCCTCGTCGTAATACCCATTGCATCGAACAATCGTCATGGTACATAGAGAGCAAATGACGGTAATCCCGTAAATCTGATCTAGCTTCATAATCAAGCGTTTTCGCTTTCTTACTGCCCCAGGTAAGTGTAAATGCGAATCGTAATTGAAAATACTTTGCAGTAGCCAAGGTAAACCGAACTCTTCGCAGATAATTTACGACCGGATTACTGTTCAAATTGGGGAATCGACAGTTCCTTCAGAAGGCACACAAAATAAGACCGAATTTTTTCAAGGCTAGGATTTAAATATAGTGTCTTCCATTGATACTCAAATTATAAAAGAAAATATTGTGACACACACTAGGAAAACGTAAGTTTCACCACCCTAGCAAGTGTTGCAGGTGTTAGGAGCGACCTAATTACGTCTGAGAAGACGGAAAGTCGAGCCTATTGGGCTTAGTACAGCTCGCTTCCTCAGTTCCAGTCGAGATCACATTTAACGCACATTATTCTTGACATGCGCACAGCTGTCATCGTAACACGCCGCCACGAGCATGCGAGCCATACATATAAATCAAGTTATCTTCACAGTGCTATCTACTGAAATGCCTTATGAGATATAACTACATGGAAAGGTAATACTCTTAAAATTGTCTAAGTGAAGCATCAGTTTATGTACAAATAACAGGCACTACTTAAACTGTGACTGACTAAATAGTTGCCCTGGACGTGACAGAGTTAAGTGAGGTGCAGCAATCCAGTGCCTGGAATGTTCCAGTAAATGCCTGGAATGTTCCAGTAAAATTGTTATGATATTGTTTGAAAATTTTAACACAATATTGATCCAAGTTGTTCAACTACTTAATATGTTATATGTGCATGTAAAATTTTTCGGACTGTTTAGATAAGCAATACATATAAGAAAAAAAAAAAGAAGAAATCGTAGTTGCCACAAATCTAGGGAAAGACTGCGTAATATTTCACTAAAGTAGAGTACGTGACTGACATGGGTTTTATCAAGGTGAAGAGCCATAAACAGACCAAATGTTATATTAAACTAAAGCTAATATCATAAAACAAATATACGATAGTCGATAAATTTGATAAAAAAAATCTTAACGCTTCGGGAAAGATCAGATTCCCATTATCAGAAATTCGCATAAATTGCTAGATATAAAGGAATGACTAAAACGAAATTTTATTCTGTATGAGCTAAGGACAGTGTTTGCCTGGAGAGAACCAAAAGGCAAATGACCGCAGCGCGCAACGGGGGTCCCTATATAAGTGACGGACGGCATNCTGAAGACATTATGTTGAGGCTAGGTTTGACTTTATGAATATATAGTGATTCCAGAGTTCTGAGTTCTATTGGATTAGAATAAGCTATTATAGAGAAGTCTTTCCTGCTAATGGGATGGTTGCAAAACAACCAACAACAATTTCTGACGATGGGAATCTGATCTTTCCCGAAACGTTAAGATTTTTTATCAAATTTGTCGACCAAATGTTACTTTTATGTCACAGCAGATAGTAAACCAAATATGGAAAGAAGTGGTAAGTATCGTGCAAGCTCTAGAGGTAAACAAGCGGAAAATTTATTGCATATATTCAATCACAATCAGCGGAGGTCATTGGGTAAATTCCCTGAATTTTGACGATCGATAGTTTCACTGGCTGTAACACATTTCAAAACAGCTATTATCGATATTGCTGTCAAAAAACTTTCTAGTTTAGGTCATTCGATAATGATAGCAAATGACTGAAAGGTTAACGCCACAAACGGAAGCCAATTGCGGAGAACGTATCGAGTGCTTACAACTGAATTGAAAGCTCGCTGCTTCGTTTCACAAACTAAAGGCCGGTACACACGCAAGCCAAAGAACGAGTTTCCTCAGCTAGCTAATTGCTTCAATGTTTAGTTGAACTATCCTCGACACAGCTATGAGTTCACCAAAAAAAAAGGTGTAAATATGTCAACCGTCAGTTCAGTTTGTTCTGCTAGTGCCGTTAGTCAAGTTGTGGATATCTCTTCAAGTCTGGGGGGAATTATAACTCAAAATTCTTTGCAAGCGTGTGCTATTTAAATGAACACATCCGGACGTGGAGATAAGATACTCGCTCTAAGCCAAGTCAGTAACAGAAGCGCGTTGCAGTCACAACCCATGCAGTTAGGCAAACGCAAGTTACACAACAAGAAAATTGCTAACCGCATCCAGAATCGGGTCGTAGTGAGCATTTTTTGGTAATCGAGAGTACTTTTCGGGTTGTAATTGCAATTCGGGCATTGAGCGTCAGGTAACACTGATGCTACTCTCACACGTGGGATGTGATTGCTACACACCTTTGACTGAACTACATGCGTAACTCTGTTGCTAAGACTCGTTAGAATAGCATAGCATTGAAATTGCTAAGTTATCACCAGGAAATGTCACTCCCGTGATGACTTTTCCACAGAGCGATGGAACTGTGAAATTGAAGCACCACACATACTTTATGTTTTACAAATACCCCCGGCATTATTTCGGAAGCATCAAACACTCACAGTGCAAAGATGCGTCGTTATGCGGCAATAAACATGTTGCACCGAGTGAAGCATCATTCTAACGGCAAACATTTGGCATAAAGTGGCAGCATCGCTACAGTGCCAAACATTGCGTAGGGAAACATTGCTCATTGTGTAGCAACAAACATTTCTCTTACTTAGCTGTGGTGCGGATCTTGAGGGAAACGTTTAAAAAAAAGTAACGCATTTTTTTTCGCAGCCAAGTACTTTATCCAAATTGAGGCATCGCTGTAACAGCAAAATCAATTGCCTACAGAAATGCATCGCACTTAGGCCGAACATTTTACTTAAAAAAAAAGTATTGCTTTAGTGGTAAGCATTTTGCATAGAACAAGATATCGCTCTAGCGACTAAGATTTTATATAAAAAAGTATCGCTATAACAGTAAACGGAAGTATCACTTCAGCGGTAAATGTCTTATTTAGTATTAAAATATCGCTCTAGCGATTAGCACCATATATTTGTGAAAGAAAATATTGCTCTATCCGTAAGGATCTGACATAAAACTAAAGTATTGCTCTATCAACAAACGGAAGTATCGCTCTAGCGGTGAACATCATACAAGATATAAAGTATCGCTGTGACAGCAAAAGGAAGTACGTATCGATCTAGCAGCAAAAAACTCTACATAATGCCAAGCAACGCTCCAGCTGCAAATAATTCACACAAAGCAGCGTATGGATGTAACAGCAACAAAGATACCCCATAAAGAGAAACGTATGCATCCCTTGAGCAAGACGCTGGACCATCCAACAGCTTCACGCTTGTGCTACACAAACCCAGTCCATGTACCCGTTGCTCCTCCTCCCCCTCTCCCCCCTACTCGGCCCCGGTCAATTTTCTCCAGCGTAAATGACTAGCAAAGTTGGGATTCGGGCGAGCTCGGTGCCCAGGCCTGCTGACCTTTGCCTCGGTTGCGAAGGACGTTGGCCTGGCGAGTGGGCGCCCCCTCATCATTATCATCGCGGGGGCCTCGCTCCCTGCGCCTAAGGGTCTTGTGTGCATAATTGAAGGAGCGTAACGATCGCTGAGGCTGACGGCGCTGCTTCGTCTGCCTGCCGGCCTTCTAGCCTTCCCTCTGTACCTCGTGTTCCTTTGCGTGCACCAATGATAAGGGCGTACCGCTTGCGAGAATACTGTTGTCTTCGAGGCACACTACCTTGTCAGAGAAAGACAACGCAGGTAAACTTTTGTTATAAGGGGACAGAATAGTATGTATAGGTTTCAATTGTTAGTGGACCATATCGCAGTACAGCTTTCATTATCGAAGATCGCATAGCAGGTAAGTTTCCGTTATTACAAAACGCTTGCTGTATCGTGAGCTTCTGAGTGTTACGACGGAAAAAGAAGCAGCAGCAACAACAGCTAATATCATAGATATTTCGAAATCGTATGTAGATGAGATTAGATAGGCGGCAGTAGACGAACCAACAGGCCCATTCTCAAAGAGACACCGAAACTTGCGCCCCGGCCTTCTAAGAGCTATTGCCATTAAGTGAGTAGGATATGAACGACTGGGGGAAAGAGAAGAAGAAAAAAAAGAAGAGGAGGGAGAAGAGTCTCAGCAAAAGAGACGATCACGAATACATGAAATTATGATCAATAGCCACTGATATGCGGAGTTAAAGATCTCAGACAGTGTAGTTGGAGCGGAAGAGAGAAAAAAACGGATTTAGGAAGCCCCTCAGGCTTTAGCCTTTAAGAGTGTGCGACTCCTGGAAGAGGAATCCTTAGTGCGACTCCTGGAGGAGGAATCCTTAGTGCGACTCCTGGAGGAGGAATCCTTAGTGCGACTCCTGGAGGAAGAATCCTCAGTGCGACTCCTGGAGCAGGAATCCTTAGAGATGCGACTCCTGGAGGAGGATTCTTTATGTAGGCCTTTCTCCTGAAACGCAAAAAGAAGCTGTTTTATATGATATAGCCTCCGGTATTGATAATACACGATGCTGTAGGGTTACCAGCGTAAGTGCAGCTTTGCTATACGTTTAATTCTTTATGATCAAATCGTTTCTTTAAGGATCATTGACAGAGATAGGAATTACAACAGCTGAGGCAGGTAACACTTTATTTTACACAGCCTAGAAAGAAGAAAAACGGTGCAGAGAAACAGATTGTGAACTTTGTTTAAAGGCGAAGTTTACCACGTGCAACAATCGACAGAGGCTCATTAGTATGTTGGCATCATAGCAAGAGCAAGGGCGATCATATTTCAGTACAGACGTAAACATCCTTACAATATATTGGAAAATTAAGAGAGTCCGATATTACCAGAGACTGACAGAGGCTCATCAGTGTATTGGTATCGTAATGAGAACAAGGAGAATCTTCAGTTTAGGGGAGGCAGTCACGAAAACTGTATCTTACTGATTAAAAAAAAAACAGTGCCCGATAAGGGCGGAAGTCTAGAGGTGATCAGTGCATTGCTATGTTAACAATTCATTGTTTCTAACACAGTAAATACACCGACAAGGTTCTTAAACCTCTGCTCTAGAATTTTTGACGATCCCGTATAGTGAGAAGAACAGGAGAAGTAATACGTGACGAATGACAATTTGAGACTCCCTTTTCTTATTTCTTCTTACCTCTCGATACCGGAGTGTTCCGAGCAGTGAAAAATCAGCGTTCCGATCCTTGACGTCTCGTCGAAAACAAGCGGAATCTTATTTTAAGATTGAAAGCAGCAACTTAGTACCGTAAAACAGAACCCGGTCAGCAGAGAGATGCCAAGAAAGGCTCATCAGACCATTAGCATCGCCGTAAGAACAAGCGGAATCTTATCTTAGGGCATTTCAGCACTGAAAGCAGCAACTGAATACCGTAATACAGAACCCAGTAAGCAGAGAGATATCGAGAGAGGCTCGTCAGTGCATTAGCATCGCAGTAAGAACAAGCGGAGTCTTATTTTAGAGCAGACATGAGCGACAGCTTACGTTACAGAGTAGGACGGAAGACACAAGGAGCCTTTAGGACGCTGAGGTGTCGGTCGTGGTGCAGGGCCACCACAGGGCTACGTAAGGCGACACCTCCTCGACAGAGCCACCGCCTGGGGACACACACTCGCGGCAGTGTTTGCTATTTGCTTGTGCGCTTGCTTTCTACGCGTCAATAATTATTGATCCTCCTGTAATGCACTTCACATTTCATCAGTAAAACTTGCGTCCTACGTTCCTCCTGTGCGCTACACTACATTTTAGATTAGATTATCGACAGTAGACGGACCAACAGGCCCATTCCCAAAGAACCTCCGAGACGTACGTCACGGCCCTCTATGAGTTATTGCCGGGCCCTGTATGAGCTATTGCCGTAAGTAGTAGTTGTCGTTATAATTGATTAATGAAACTTCACGAACGGGGCCACCTTGCACAGGTAGTGCCACCCAAATGAAGCATCATAGAACACCAGGAACCCTCAAACGCTGCCAAGGGAAATTTTTCAGAAGGCCATTAACAGCTGAATTAAATGCCCTCAGGTCAACACTACGGAAAGCTGATCCCAGCAATGGATTCCAGACCGATACTGAGCCAGGCAGAAAACACCGACTGAACTGACCCGTTTGGCGCCTAACAACTTCCAGTGTAAAGGAGTGCGCATCAGTCGAGATATATATATTTCTCCCAAAGACACTGAAGGCAGGGACAGAAGAATACAACCAATGTCTTTCATTATTGTATACTTTATAAAACATACAGAAGCCTGCTATTCCTCGCCTATGAGAAAAACTCAGCTTCATGCCGCGGGCAGAGCACCATGCACTAATTCGCGACAGGTATCTATTTAGAGGCTGAGCGACAACATTACGCATGCTTGTGGTTGGTATCTCTGCAATCAAAGTGAAAACGTCAGCATAATTGACCGTTGTGTTCTCCAGCGAAGAGAGCATGTCACTAGTGTACAAGACAAACAGCAGCGGGCCAAGTACGCTTCCCTAAGGACGCCCGACACCATCGCGACTAAGGCACTCAGAAAACCGACAACTGACACCTTCTACGTCGCTCTGAAATAAAATTACATATGACTGACAGAATCACCATCTAATCAAACGACTCTAACATGTACAGTAGAAGTAGACTCTTCTTGGTTGACCCTGTCGAACGCTGCATCGAAGTCTAATTGCACGATACGAGCTTCGGAAAGACAATCCAGAGTTGACTGTAAATAGTGAGACACAGACAACAATGCGTCACAACAACCCAAACAAGTTCTGTAAGCTAACTGTCCGGCATGCAGCATTCCAGCAACTTCAGTAAAACGACCAGGTTACTATATATAGCCACCGATTTCTCAAACACCTTAGACAAAATGGGCGTCAGAGTAATCGGCTCCTAAATGGCGACATTTGGTGACACTAGACCTTTGGGAATGGGGACAATATTCCCAATACACCAACAATGGGGAAAATATCCTAACCGTATCAGTCACCGGAGAGGACTCCAAGCTAATGGGTGATATCCATGAGGCAATAACAACACATCTCTGCTCTGCTTCCCGCTGAAGCGAGCCGCGAGAAGCTCCGCCTTAGCCAAGGGATCAGCAATGTAATCACCACCTGGGCCAGCAAGGGACGACGCAATACAATGGTAGTAGAAGTAGTAGTAGTTTGAAAGTATTTCATCCCCTTAGCTACATTCAGCAAACGAACAATATTTTCCCAAAGTTTTGCTTCACAAATATAAAGTGGCCCAAAAGTAAGTTGTATACCCATTAAAAATAAAGATAAATTTACACAGACATGTATCCAGTCCGTTACAAAATCATCAAGTGTTGCGCTTATTGTTATTACTAGTTTAACTTGCGAAAATACCAAAGTGCAAAAGCACTGTTCTTTAATGTTGTCTCAAACCCGTATCATGCATACGAACTGTAAAAACATGTTCCAGGTCAGACAATATATCTTCCACTTATGACCTACGAGCAGTACCAGCTTATATTTAAATGGATTCCAATTGTTCCCCTCCGAGCATCTATTATTGATACTCAAAGTTTTCCCTTCTTCTGACACGAAAAGTGTAACTGTCCTTCTATAACATAACTACTCTTATGTTATAGTATACTATTACTATAACATAAGTAAAGTTCCTGTATCGCCTAAATGACGGAATGACGGAGAGGAATTTGTGATGAAAATTCTTCATTGATTATCCTTTTGTTACTAAAATGCTTATTAAGGAAACCCTACAATGGCCTACTCAAATTGCCATAAGAGATAATTATTCTCTGTTTCAAGTTATCTGAGCAGCATACTCCTTCCTTCCCTTACAATAAGATGGGGAAAAATGAGTTTTTTACTGGCAAGCACTACAGCATCGCTGAATTTGTTTCGCTTTACTTATTCTGTATGCACAATGATATAACTTGAACATAATAAACTTTTCGTGCTGAATCAAAATCTGCTTCGTCAAGGAAAAAACAACTTGAAATAAATAATGACTGTGTCTGCTACACCGTGAGAAGTCTACTGAGTTACAATATGGAGGGGCAGGAAATTCGAATCTTAAGGTACTCTAACTAATACTAGAGCGTCCGTGCTGTCAAAATGACAGAGAGGAATTTGTGATGAACCATCTTCGTTCATCATACTTTCTTTCCTAATATGTTTCTGAAGGATACGCTACTACAGCCAACTCAAACTGTTATAAGGGATACGTGTTTTCTGTTACAACTCATCAGAGCAGCAGACTCGCTCCTTCCCGTAGATGACATGCAAAAATATCAATTAATATCAACAATGTGTGAAGTATCACTGAATTTAATTAAATTTCCCGCCACGTATCTCGTTCACCATATGATACTACTTCAGAACATCTAAATTTTTGCCGCGGAGCGAAAAATGTTTCGTCAAAGAAAGAAAGCATGCCAGAAAATTAATTACTGCTCTACTGCACCGTGAAAAATCGTTTTTCCTGTGCTTCGTAGATCATATCGATTTGTACGTTGTGAACTGAGAGCAAATATAGCTTCTTTGTATAGAGAAAGTAATACTGATTCCATGGTAGCACGGAGAGAAGCATTAGATATCTTTATTGTTTGGATTTCAACGTTCGCTGAGCAAGAAATATATGCAAATATTATAAGCATTAAATCACGGTCGCCATCAACTGAAACCTGTTCTACGAGTATTTACTACCAATCAGTTTCTAATTAAGCGCCACAGGTTCACCGGTTTAATTTTCGCCTTTCTGATTCCTTAAAGCGTGATAGAAAATGAACAGCTATAAGCAAATAAACCAAATAAATTAACAAAGAGAGACATACACACCGGTCTTTACTACATTGTAGATATTGCGGGCAAATACTGAGAATGTTACAGTATGGAGTCCATTATAAGGAATCGAACTGATAGAAGCTGTGAGCAGGTCATACAGTGTTTCCGCCTAGCAGCTACATATATATATAGCGTAACTGACTTAGCCGTTATAAATGACGACAACAATATTCCATTCACATCTTTTTCATATTTGTTTCTGACCTCCTAATCCTGAAGCACGCATCGCTTACACAAATAGTTAGATACTATTCGACATCTATCATTTTGAGCGGGGTATTTGAGAGGCTCAGTCTTGGATGAAGTTTTCATTCGTGCTGTCCATAATCCATTTCGCTCTTCCGTAGCTGAATTTTTTCGTGCCAGTCAAGGTCCCCTAGAACATACTCTACCTAGGAGGCCTTGTGCCTGTTCAGTTGAATTTTCACTTCTTATTGCTGCCAAATTTCGGTCCCCTTGAATTAACTGCTGGTATCCAGGATACAGCAGAAATTCTTTCTGATCTTTTTTTTGACTTACCTATATTTTTTGCCGCTGCTGCTGCTACTTGCTCTTTTACTTGCAAATGAGAAATTTTACCCTCGTAAAACTTCTTTCCTTGATTTAATGGAAGATCCCGAGCCCACCGCATCTATGAGGCATATTTTGCAGCAAAACTCGTGTTGACCGCAAGAACAATAAAGTTATTGATTACAAAATGATAGCTGTCATTATTGACGACTGTGTATTGCCGTATAAAAATATTCTAGAGTACCCGGTGCAGAAATCGTTATATTTTTCCATTGCCACATTTTTGCTACTACAGTTGCCAACTTAACACGATCAAGGCGATTACGAGACGTGCAATGAGCAACCATCCACTTGTACGTTATGGTCTTGTTCGATCATCAAAATCATGCTAGGTACTTGCTACGTGGACATTCAAACGGAAAGGTAATGGTATAAAAACAAGTCACTATCATCACTTTTGTCAGTACATTCCGTTAAGTGTCTCAAATTGAGGACATATTTCTATATCAGAATAAGTATGATTTTATAATTACAATTCATTGGATGAGCGTGTACCATATATGGCGCAAATCGCGGTCAACGTGTTTTATTAAAGCAACATAAAAAATGAGGGGTTGCGACTTCACCCCTGCTGAGTAACGAAAACCATTTTTTTCCTTGTCTGACATGCAGAAAAATTAATTACATTTTTGCAGGCAGTCAAGCATCGCTCAAAATATAAATTTGGATTCGGTGTCATGGAAACCCGAGGATATCATGTACTGTATGTCTAAAATTTTCGGTTAATGAAAATTTGTTTCCTCAATGAATGATATTAGTTAGGAGAATAAATGATGCAGAATAAATTATCATTGCGAAAATCCAAGGATAAGGATGCATGCATGTGCTAAAGGAAGCTACAAATATCTTCAGTGCTTCGATTTCAACGTTGGCAATGCAAGAAGTGCATTGAGATACAAAGTTGCCTCAAACCAACTCGGCAGTTTTGCCATCATTAGCAGCCTGGCATTATTTCTCCCTATCTGTTTTCTACAATAGTCACGGAAAATTGACAGATAACGAAGCAAATAAAGAAACCAACAAGCCAATAAGCACGTAAATACACAATGCAGGGTCATTGTTACATAATTGATGAAGATATACACATACAAGTTTTACTGAAGACACCTAAAAGGCTCGTCATTGATAAGGTGTATATTTACTTTCTCCAACTGTTTGACAAGTTGGAAACTTCTATCGTTGCGGTTGATCCTGTTCAGTAGCCGCCGAAACTTGCTTGAACGTTTCGACCACGTCCGCAGGTATCGTCAGGCAGCTTCGGTAGTGGCGTTGGAAAAAGTACTTAGGCAAGATGCCTTCAATTACCCGGTGCATGTTCAGGATGGTACTGCTCGGCTATATGACGGAAGGTCCTCTAAAGCCCGCTGCAGACGACAGTCTTTTTTCCTGTGTTTTCACTTCATGCGTTCGAATACTTCGTACTGTCCTTGCAAACACAACTGTGTGTCTAGCAAAAGTTTCGATAAAATGTTTCCCGTCATATTCGCCGGCTCACAAAGTCTTACTAGTGCACTGACTTGTGTCTTCTCAAATTTCTAGCCAAAGTTGTTTTAGAAAGCAGTGCTCATTTTTATTGTTTAAACGAACACAGCAACGTATTCGAACGCGGTGAAGTGAAAACACACGACAAAAGACTATCGTCTGCAGCGGGCTTAATACTGTAGATTCGGTGGGCGTCCACCAATAATATTCACTCTCAGCAGGTTACAGGCGAACAGCTAGACCAGTGGTTCCCTAGACCCCTGTAGACCTCTGCAAAGAGAGCAGTGCAACGTCATAGATTCCTAGTATTCTGCTGTTGAATGTATACATTATGCTACATTTAGGTGAAGCCTCTGTTACAAAGGCCAAAGAAAAATCACCGTCTTACCAACATTAACTAGAACACTCTGAGAGTGCATACCTCCGCCAAATAAGGCAACACTGACGAAAAATTCAAATTAGTCTTGAAACTATGATTTTCTTTGTATAAACACTTTGTGCATTATGATAGTGTTAACAGCTTCTGTAATATTCTTGAACGTACATCCATAACTTTTTGAGTTATTGTGCTAACAAGTATAAAATTAAACCCAGCAACAAACGGACTAACAGATCATCACAAATATTTGGTCATTTACTCATCGTAATATACCTAATAAGTCATGTACACTTCATAAAAATCTGTCCATATCTTTTTGAGTTATGGTACTAAGAAAAAATAGGCAGAAAAACCAACAAACAGATAAATGGATTTTTACCAAAAGTTAATTATCTGTTACCGTTAACATGCTTAACAATCCCTGTAAATTTTATAAGGACCCATTCATTGCTTTCTGAGTTATATCCTTGGTAACAGCCAAACAGAAAAACAAGCAGACAGACAGCCAGTCAAACAAGACAAAAACATATCCTCATTGGCGGAGAAAATTAACCACGTAACTCAAATACAGTCGGAGTTGTAAAATATGCAGAATAATGAAGAATACTAAAACTGAAATGCCTTACATTGGGGTATTTTTGTTTTTAAATATTCTAGATTTAAGGTTGTTTAATAACTATTTATCTATTACTGCTGCCAGTCAGTGGTTCAAATTGCACTAGATTTGTAAAAAAGGAATATATGTTTTTAGAGGTTGTAATATTATACGTTAAGAATCCTTTAATAAGTTAAGAATTACGAAATTAGGGAGATTTAGATTAGGTCAAGTTAGTATTTACTCCAATACTAAAAAATGCTGCTTTTGAAGAAAATGTGCCCTTTTTTGAGGGGAAGTCAGCAGATCTTTCCCCACGAAAATGTGTAAAGACTTGTACATCACGTATATTGATTTTTTTTTTGTTTTACTTTAATACTGGAAGCATAGGTTTTTTGTTGCAGAATTTTTTTTTTTCAGCTTTTAAGAACAAAACGGGTAAGTAGAGGTTTTCTTTAATTAAATAGTGACGTCATCAACGACATCACATCGGCGAATTATGGCTGAGCAGCATATGAGTATTATATCTAATTTCGCCTCAGAAATCGTCGTAAATTGAAATTGCAAATTTTACTCCTGTGTTCATGAATAAATGAGGATATATACTAATTGAGCAATAGATTAGATTAGATAGGCGGCAGAAGACGAACCAACAGGCCCATTCCCAAAGAGACCCCGGAACTTACGCCCCGGCCCTCTATGAGCTATTGCCATTGTGTTAGTAGGATGTAGAGGAATAAAGAAAAGAGAGAAAAAAATGGGGGAAAATCCCTGCCAAAGAGGCAATCATGAATGCACGCAAGCACGATCAAGAGCCCCTGATATGCGGAGCTTAGAGACGTCAAACTAAGTAGTTGGAGCGGAAGAGAGAAAAAGATGAATTAAGGTGGCCTCGTAAGCTTTGGCCGTTAAGAGTTCGCGACTCCTGGAAGAGCAGTTCTTAGCTGTGGAGGATGTCTCTCCCAGTGTATGTCAAGAAGATTTTTAAACGCGTTGACTGACTCCGCACTAACAAAATCCGAAGGGAGTCTATTACAAATGCTGGCAATGAAATACGGGAAGAACTGCTGACTTAAGGTCGTTCTTCGAGCTTTATATTTGAGTTTTTGACCGTTGTTTCGCTAGCGATCATTGAGGTCTCTTTCAAAGACTCCCGTTGTAGGCGTGTCGTTGAAGCCATTCAAATACTTGAATGTTTCTATTAGTTGAAAAAAAGAAAAGAAAACTCATATATTTCTCCACGTAGGAAGGTTTTCATAGAATAATACTATTATACCTGTTTGTTTTTAGACTTAAAAAAGGCATTCGACACGGTGAACGTTGAACTATTGCTTAGTAAGCTGCATCATTATGGAATTCGGGAGAATGCCTTGACCCTTCTAGAGAGCTACCTTACT
>LQNS02277997.1:3660328-3673643 GCA_001587735.2 Parhyale hawaiensis | reverse complement strand
TGTTAGCCACCCCGCTGGTCACGGACTGCAGCATCACCTCTGCACAAGATGGGCGGCGTGCGTAACGTCGCCTGGACCTCGTCCGAAGTATCATCAAAGGTATCAAAGGTAAGGTAACACTCTTAGCTTTCTGGTGACGACTACGCAGTCGGAGTACAGTAGTTGGTTTGGTTCCAGCAGGCTGGTAGCAACAACGAAAGTTGTAAGTATAACGCGTGAACCGCGTCTTTGGGGAGATACCCAGAGTTATCTGGCACTCCAAACATACTGTATGTACACAGCAACCCTTCTAATAATCAAAGAAACAGCTGTTAGTTTAGACTTAGCTTGGGTTTACCACTAACAAACAAAAGCAGTAATGAATCCTGATGTTTTAAGTACTCAACAACTTTCGTTGGCGCTAGGAGCCTGGAGCCAACTCGCCAACACAACTAATCAGCCTACTTAGCCGAGGCACAGCTGCGGTTTGCGAAAAATTTAACAATAAAAAATTGTTGAAAATGTTATCCGTACCGACAGCAATTTTTATGACAGAGCTTGTGCAAAGGGTGGACTTGGAACTATCGCTCCTAGTTATGAACAGTTTAAACTTATTAAGATTGATATTTTAAAAATTAGAGCACGATATTCACAGACATCATGCTGAAGTCACGGCCACGAGTTGGGTCTAGGCTGCTAGTGCAAAAATAAAGGTGTTTCGTGGACTATGGATTTCCTGTTGGCGTAGCCCTCTAATTTCGCTAATTCGTTAGTTCGGTAATTTAATCTCTTTTTGCGTCCAGCTGTTGTACAAAATCTATGGGGAATGTTTGCTGACAAACATGCTGTAAGAGGAAGAAACGTATGACGTCACGCGATTGCCGCTTCTCATGAAGTCTCCGCTGATGGATTAGCTCCCACGTCGTGAAACGGCGGCTGGTATTCTGTTAACCTTGAGTCAAAGTGATCGTTAACGATATTTATATATATATATAGCTTATCACATTCGCCATGAAAAATTAGTACTGTATTTAGCTATCTAAATCTGCACGGTGTACGGCACTATTATTCGCTTAAGGTATCTTGTGACATGTATACTTCATAGTTTCATAGTTTCTTGCAACTGAAATTTTTCCACATTCATTCAGAAGTTTCCTAAATTCTCAACCAGAGAGTTCCTTCGCAACAGCGTACAGTACCAGTTGCCAGATGAATATAGGGTGTCGAATCGTAAGTCGGCGACGCTCCGTGTCCTTGCTCCAATAAAGAAGAATGGGCGCTAATGCCTACACCGGCGATGCGCCAATCCTTGGTAAAGAAAAACGTATGCGTTAATACTTGGCTGCTTTGGTGTTGCGACACATGTTAACCAAGCAAGAAGGACGTTGCTATGGAGTCGATGCAGTTTTACTAGTCGTTCTTTGGACACGGCTTTGCCGATTTCAACGGGGCAAATCTGTCTGATCGTCGAGCTTGACAATACACACGTAGCGAAGGAAAGCTTCTCGCAGTTGCTATACCTTAGGGTAAATTTATTACAAATTGCACAATATAGGAATGAAAAGTATTGACTTCATAGTTTTTTTACTCTTTTATCCGCCTATTTTTATTCCCTGTGCCTAGCACTCTGCGACTACCTACTGAGTGTTTTATACGATCTTGAAGCTAATGAACGAGACTTTGTCGAATACGTTCCTGCTGGCTACCCTTGTAACAGAGATACACTGCCGCCTCAGGGGGAATAGGATGGGCCATAGGGTTAGGTTAGTTAAGTTTGTCCATCCTATTAGGTTATGGGAAACAGCGAACTCTGGGTCGGGGGGGGGGGGTTATGTAGGTACCTTAGCCATTAGCTAGNGGGGGGGGGGGGGGGGGGGTTATGTAGGTACCTTAGCCATTAGCTAGGCCTTCGGGACGTCTCGTGCCCACTTTGCTTCCTTCTGATTTCGTACTCCTACTAATCTTGCTTTCTACCGTTCTCCGGTCTTCCTCTTCTTTCCAGACTTCTGTCCCATGCACGTTGGTAAAGGTAAAAGGACCCATTAGGCCCATAAGATCTTTTTCGCAAATGATATGTCCGTCGCAAATGCTTTTAGAGTTATTTGACTTTGAAGTTCCCATTAAAATTCCCCATTACAGCCATGTCGCGCATCTAGGGGTAGCTTTTTTGACAACATGGTGGCGTACCGAAATATATCTGTACTCTGGTTTAGGACAAATTATTACAAAATTCGCTTCTAGGACCATCATGCATTTTAGGCATTTTGAAGTCATATATAGGTAGAAGGACCCATTTAAAGTAGTTTTCCACGAATGAATTTTTTGCCGCATATGCATACTTTTCGAGATATTGGACTTTGAATTCCCATTACGATACCCCATTACGGCCGTGTCGCGCGATCGAGCGGTAGGTGTTTTTTCAACATGGCGGCGTAGCGCGTATTGCTTCACACTTACGGTATATTTCTCATAGGATATTAGCAGAACCAGGCCTGGTCTCCTAACCTTTACGAGTCAAATAGCTATCTCGAAAAGTAGTTAAGCACTTGAGACGGAAACTTCCTTAGAAAAAGTCTTAAAATTGGTCCTTCTACCTATATGACTTCAAAATATCAATTATGAACGAAGGTTGATAATTAGAATACCTTACCCTTCTAGTTTTTGCAGTATCTCAATTTCATCGGACAATTTGGGCAATTAAGGATTTTATTTTCCTCACTCGAAAATATTAGCCCTACATCATGAAAAGCTAAAAAATTCAAAGCAGCATCATCGTCGTGAAACTGTTTGATACAGTCGAAATATTGCAGGGAGCAACTGGCACAACCACCATCCATTGCAATGGCAATTTCTCAACTGTTCACATGTCGCAGCGTCGAGCCGTTGGGGGGGGGGTGCGGTCGTAATTCTTTTTCTTCGTCTTTTCGTCCCTACTTTTCCTACGGAAGTCATTCTCGAAAGCATATCTTCAAAATTAGTATTTCAACCTTTATAATACTTCAAAAACCATTGTCAATCATTCACGATTTTGTTTCTGAGCGAACAGAGTGTCGGTTGACGGCGTTTTGAGCGCCTCAGTCGGGGTGGTGTCTGGCGTCCCTCAGGGCAGTGTGCTTGGCCCGCTGTTTGTTCTCTATACTAGTGACATGTTCTCTTCACTCGAGAACACGTTAATCAACTATACCGACGATTCCACTTCGATGGCAGTGATAGGCTACCTGCTCCTCGCCTGCGTGATGCTGTCGCTCAGTCTCTGAATAGGGATTACAGTGCGTAATCGCGTACCACGAGCCGGACCTCATACTTCGACTTACGGTTATTCTGGTTCTCGATGACTATCAGTCGGTCTCGGACACTTGTACCGCAGCATCCCCAACTGGAGATTGATGGCACTTTACTTCAGGAGTCTACTAGCTCCTTGGAGATTCTTGGTGTTGTCTTTGATGAGAAGCTTACTTTTGAGCCGCATATTAGGAGGTTGGTGTCACGTACTTCCACTAAGATTGGCTCCTGCGTAAGGTGAATTCCGTGTTTGGTGATAGTCAGGTTACCTGTAGATGTTTTTATGCGTTTTTGCTGCCTCTGTTGGAGTATTGCTCACCGGTCTGGGTTTCAGCTGCTGACACTCACTTGCGTCAGTTGGATCGACTTGTTAGTTCAGCCAGCAGGCTGTGCACTGATAATGATCTAGTGAACCTGTCCCAGAGGAAGAGAGTAGCAGAGCTAGCTATGCATGTTTTATAAGGTGTACAATAATGAGAGGCATTGGTTGTATTCTTCTCTCCCTGCCCTCAAGGGTTTTGGGATAGCGACTCGTGCTGCGTGCGGAGCGCACTCTTTCACATTGGACGCTGTCAGATGTCTAATCAGTTCTGTCGGTGCTTTGTGCCCTGATCGGCTAAGGTTTGGAATTTGTTGCGGGCATCGGCTTTTGGCGTGCAGGCGCGTAAGTCAGCTGTTAATAGTTTTTTGCTGGATTTCCTTTAGCAGCGTTTTGGGTTTCCCGGTGTTGCAAGATGCTTCATTTGGGTTGTATTACCTGTCCGTGGGAGCTCAAGCGTGAAGTTTTAATAATAATATCATAAAATTATCAAGAAGAAACTTGTTCTGCTTATATACTACTAAAATATATAAAACCCAGTGTAGAGCGACCGCGCGTTAGGCGGCCATATTGTTCGACAAGCTGCCGTGATGTCTGACGCTAATAAAAACTTCCTAGTCGAATAGGTATCTTAAAAACTGAGCATTTGCCGCAAAAACGTCATTCGTGTAAAACGTTTTAAAATACGTCCTTCTACTTATATAAGACTTCAAATATCAAAAATGCATGATGGTCCTAAAAGCGAATTGAACCCGAAAATGCATGATGGTCCTAAAAGCGTATTGAACCCAAATGGTAGTTTAGTCCATACGCTGAATAGCAATATTTTGATGTCATATATAGGTAATAGGACACATTTTAAGACATTTTAGATTGAACAAGTTTTACTTGCAAATACAAACTTTTCTATATATAGATACCCAGCGCAATGAAGATGTTTAACTTTCCGGTAGGAATATCACAACCACGACGAGGGTAACACTGAGTTACAGTGAACATTGTGGCAACATTCCTGGATCGAGTGGCCGTAGTGTTAGTATGGCGGTCGCTGTGAACGGTATTTGTGGAGAATGTTTTCCTACATTGAGTGTATTTAAGGTGAAACTTCATTTTAGGTCCAAAATGGAATTTCAAAATTTTAAGGCGTTTGAAAAGACCCATTTCAACAAGTTTTACATGAATACAATTTTGCTCACAAATGCTTAGTTTTAGAGATATTTGACTCTGAAGTTCCCATTGTTTTCCTATGGGAGAAAATACCCGGCGATACCAGAGGAACCTTAACTAGCCTAAATTTACCTACACTGGAGGTTAGGTTCGGTTACGGTCAGGTTGGGTAGGGTATGTTGGGTTACGGTAGTGGTTAGGTTAAGGTGGTTAGGTAGGTTAAGATAGGGTTGGGTCGTCGTCTGCAGCCCATTGATACGATGATGACTAGAGAGGCGGATGTTTTAAGTCGAGTGTGCGTGCGTTGTCCCGCAACTCCCCTAAACATGTCACCGCATGCGTTGCGGAGTATCACCCGGCTAACGCTGATGGGCTCTTCTCTCCTGGTGCTCCCTCTCTCGTTTTTTGTAAGATCGACACTGCCTTCTCTCACCACGCCTCTCCAACCGTCCCTGTCGCTCGTCAGGTTTGCCCATTCGTCAACACTGAGGTTTGTTGCCTTCAAGCGCCGTTTTACCACATCCTTAAAGCTGTCTGTCCTCCCACCTGACGTGCTCTCTCACTCAGCTCACCATGCACAAAAGCAGATGGCATGCGCCCCGACGCCATCT
Source organism: Parhyale hawaiensis (assembly GCA_001587735.2). Classification (NCBI taxonomy): domain Eukaryota; kingdom Metazoa; phylum Arthropoda; class Malacostraca; order Amphipoda; family Hyalidae; genus Parhyale; species Parhyale hawaiensis. Next base: position 3,668,285 of record LQNS02277997.1, on the reverse strand, counting down.
TACGAACATGGCTCGCCCAGCGCAGCTGGTTCTTGACCAGAAGTTTCTACGTTCTCCATATTTGCTCGTTGCAATACCTCAACGTTCCACACTTTATCTTGCCAACGAATGCCCAGAATTCTCAAGTGTCTGTTGTATCGCACACAACCGCCTGATGTCCCTCCTGTATAGTGTATGTCTCAGAAGAGTAGAGCAGGGTTCACAACACCAATGCCCTGTACACAGCACACTTGGTGTCAGTTCGTATGTCGTGTCTGGCCCATAAGCGCTTTGTCAAACCACTGAAGGAGGCACAGGCACTACGCACTCGAGCCTGTATTTCAGCTTCGCAGCGGCCGCTAACGTTAATTATGCTGGCTAGGTAGTTGAAAGCTTCTACAAACTTGAGCTCCTCGCCGTTCAACAGGATTGGACGCAGGTTTTCTCTCAGATGCTTATCCACCAAGTAACACAGGGCTTTCGTCTTTGCAACGTTGATCGTAAGGCCCATTTCACGTGACACTTCCGAGAAAACGTCGACGAGTTCTTGTACTTCTTCTACGGAGTGTGCCACAAGGGCCGTGTCGTCGGCGAACAGGAGTTCTCTGAATACACACTGCGTTATTTTCGTCTTGGCGCGTAACCGAGCCAAATTGAAAAGTTTTTCATCTCTTCGAGAGCAAACGTGGACACCCGCTACCGTGCGATGTCCCATTAGCTCAATGATTCCGGCCAGGAACAGGGTAAATAGGCTTGGGGTCAAAACGCACCTCTGTTTAGTACCACGACTCATTGGGAAGTCAGTGTTCTCGGCACCGATCGCGGTCAACCGGTCAGCCAGGATTTGAGCTGGGCGTTGTTTATTCCACCTTTTCTAGGGCCTCCAACGAGGGCAAGCAGTGCATCCCTAAATAGGGCTGCTTGGTCATCTTGAGTTGTTGCCTGGAGGTGCCGCCGGCCCGTCAGCCTCCTCCCGACCATCTGGCTCAGATCGCCCAATGTGCAGGGTCTCCAGCTAGTGGCTTCCAGCTCTTCAGGCTTGCCACCGTCGCCATCACCCCATCTCCACGGGACTTACCACCTTTCTCCGCATGCGCCATTGCTTAAGGTAATTTATATGTCGCGCCTCGTATAGTCACCCTCTCCATCAGCCCTGCCATTATCCAGTGAAACTATCATTGCGACGACTGGTGGCTGGTTGATCGCAGCTTTAGGCGGCTAGGGGCAGCAATGCAAACCCCCAACGCTCTTTGCGCGAAGGCACTACGTGATTTGTAGACCTGACTCTGTTTGGGAGTCACCCTACTTTAAATTAGGGGTGCTCTCCGCACCACCAGAGAGGGCTGGCCGCCCAGGGTTTACTACCTGTCCGGATACTATTTACTCATAGCTGGACCACAGCTATCGGCGGTGGCCTAGCCTCAGCTCATTAGAGCACAACCTTCAAGGCAGTAGGTAGTTTGTTATAGGAGTTGACCTTCTCCTAGGGCACCGAGATCAGAGGCTCGGGCCCGCGTGTTACGGCCGCAACGCCGGACAACGTACCCTCACAGGTTAAGGAGAGTTGTCAGTCCCCACTAGTTCAGTCCGCGACAGCTTATTCACAGCCATGGCTGCTTATTCACGGCAAACCTACATCTCTGCAGGTCATTCGACTGTCGGCCACCTGCCGATGCGCCACACTCCCTGGTCATGGTCACCAGGCTTGTTCATGTACTCGTACATGGTCAGGGCGGGTAGGGTAAGATAGACTAGGATAGGCTAGGGTAGGTCGGTTTAGTTAAGTTTAGGTTTATGTGGAGTCGCCAGGTATTTTCTCCTCTATATAGGAAAACATTGGGAGTTTTAAAGTCAAATATCTCGAAAACTAAGCATTTGCGAGCAAAATGGTATTCATGTAAAATGTTTAAATGGGTCCTTTTACCTATGTAAACGCCCTAATACGTCAAAATTCTACTTTGGATCTGGAGTTAAAATTGACCGAACTTAAATACTACTGTGATGCCATATATAGGTAATAGGAAACATTTTAAGACGTTTTACATAAATGACGTTTGACTGCAAATGCACCGTTTTGGAGATATTTAACTTTGAAGTTCCCATTGTTTTCCTATGGGAAAATTTACACGGAAATCCTACAAGAACCTAAACTCACCAAAACTGACATGACCTAGGTTAGATTACCCTAGATTTGGTCGGTTTAGGTTCCTGTGGAGTCGCCGGGTATTTTCTCCCGTAGGAAAACAATGGGAACTTCAGAGACAATTTCCTCGAATACTATGCATTTACGAGTAGAATCTCTCGTGTAAAACGTCTTAAAATGTGTCCTATTACTTGTATATGGCATCAAAATATTCAAATTCAGAGGATGGACTAAACAATAATTTGACCACAAATACCAGTACTGAAAAGGAGAATCTTTAAAGTCATATGTCAAAGTTAAGGGACGATTATAGACAGGTTAAGGCAGTCTCTGATGCCAATCTCACTCCAGTAACTCTTAACGACAGCTGAAGCAAAAAGGTTAATTGAAAAATAAACAGTGCCTACAAGGGCATAGTCTAAGTTCTTCCCCATCACAGAGTAGACCGCTTACTTACCAGAAAGCACCGAACACGCGGTGCTGAAAAGTGAGATAGTTTGACTCTGACTGCCTGGTGCCCTCGGGGGTATATTCTGGCTGGCCGTATCCCTGCCACAATATATCGGGGCCTCACGAACCCAAGGGTCCCAAGTGCCTTTTTCGCAGGGGATGTTTCATCTGGCCGCAGTTCTTGCGGACGAGGTTACTTTTGTAAAGTTACATTGGTTCTCTATTTTTCCCTTTCTGTTCCTCGAAGTGGGCTGTCGATCGAGATCGCCAACCTAGTTCGTGGGACTTTAGATTAGATAGGCGGCAGTAGACGAACCAAAAGGCCCATTCCCAAAGAGACAACGGGACTTACACCCCGGCCCTCTATCAGCTATTGCCATTATGTGAGTAGGATGTAGAGGAATGGAGAAACGAGAGGAGAAAAAATGACTTCTCTCTTCCGGGTTGGAAGGCTTCAAATGAGGCCGTTTACTCGTGTCTTTTTCGATTTTTTGTGACATTTTTCCGCCAGTAATAGCGCACTGAGCCTACCGAGTTTTTCCGGCAAGAATCCCGAGATAAAATATTGCTACTGAGAAAAGCATTGTATTCAGTTGAGCTTCACTCTTGAATCGCCTCGCTGCGTCTAGGATGGTAAAACACTGAATCTAATACTAATAATAGATTTTCCTCACTGGTGAGGAAAAATTTAACAAAGACTGTCCTGATAGATTCCAACGTTACATGTACAGCAAAGAGTTGCACCCTGAAAAGTGTTCTACGCGGCACAGGGGCAGATGTTCCGTCACGGGTGAAGTGCCTTTTCCTCCAGAGGAGCAAAGAAACTGCAGGTTGTGCAAAGGACATCGAACAGACTGGTTGTGTTTAGATGAATCAGAAAGTAACAATTATCAATAACGGCGAAGGACTCGCGTCTGAGTGGTGATAGATGGTTCTTTCAACATGATAACCCAGCAATCAGTGTCAACTGGACCAAGACTATACAGAAAAAGGTCATCCGTTTCTTGGTATGAAAGTTTAAAGTAGGAGAATTTTATTACTGTCCCTCTTTTTTTTGTGTGTGTGTGTTATCCAGCCTGTTCTCCAGATCTGAAACCTCTCTAGAACGTTTGGGGATGGATGGTAAGGCTTGTCGACATTGATGGACAACAATTTGAAACTATAAAATTATCATGATGCCATTCACCACTGCTAGGAGTGATCTTAACTCTGCCCTTCCTGTGAAGTTTCAAGCATGCCGCAAATAATTTTTTTTAAGTTGGCAAGAATGAAGGCATGACTTATTACTAACTCTATCTTTTGTTCGTTCATCTATGTTTTTAAGTTTTTTTTTTTTGCTTTTCGAGTTGCTAGTCTTAAATTTTTGATCAGCTATCAGCTGCTAGGCATCTCGTACTTGAAACGTGATTTTCTGTTTAAATGAATTAGGCAGAAATTGTTGGTTTCATCCTTATCTTAAAATATTTCAGCTTGTTTGGGTAAAGGCGCAAGAATTGGTTGAAGATTCGGGGAATTTTTTTTGCTTTAAGGTAGCCATTCTATTTTCTTTATTTATAGTCCGATTGTAATGAAACTTCACAGTATAAGTAGAATTTAATTTGAAGAACATTTATCTTTGCAAATTTTTCGATTTTCGCAAATTTTTGCTAACTTAACCTAACGTACCCTAACCAAACATAACGAAACTGAAATTAAAAAAAAAAAAAAAAATAGAATAAAACGTTCTTCCCATTCAACTTTACGTCTGCTGTGTGAGTTTGATACCAATCGGACCATAAAAGCGAAAATAAAATGTTTCTACTGCAAATATGCCAACAACGACACCACAACAAAGAAAGCTACAATTCCACACTCTACAACGGTCATCTGTAAAATGCAAATTCCTTGGAAGGGAATTTCGGATTTCCCCAGACCTTAAGATTATTTAATTCCCCAAATATTTATGAAATATATTAAAAACTTCACACTGTAATTAAACACTTTATACTCATCTGAATATACGTGGTAGTACATGATTATTAATTACTTAAGTAATTGTCAAATATTAACTTGTAATTATTCTGGAAATTCTTGGAACCATCGGAAATTGCAAAGATCTGGGGTAAATCCCGCAAGAGTTGCAGCCATGCATTTCACGTGCGCTTCGTTTTTGTTAATAAAGCAGACGAAATAACTTCAACATTTCTTCAAAAACTATTGCGGAAATCGAAAAATTATCGTGAATAAAATCTGATTAAAATTCAAGTTTACGTATACTGTGCAATTTTCGTAACAATCGGACCATAAATGAAGAAAATAAAATGGCTCCCCTAAAGTAAAGAATTGCCTAGATTCGAAACAAGTGCAAACAATTTGCAGTGCCGGGGTAGCGCAGGAAAAAATTTAGTTTTTCAAGTAAACCTTTTCGATTTCAAAGTGGAAGATAACTCGAGAGGAAATCCGAGATTGCGCATAATTACAGGAATCGCCGATTACGATTCGGCGCTCGGGGACTTATTCCGCGATCAATGAATTCTGATTAAATTTTAGTTAATTGCCCCTCTGGGGCCATAGAATGGGCCATAGCGTTAAGTTAGGTTCACCCATCCTAAGTAATGGGGACCAGCGATCCCAAAGGTATCTTGTAAGTTACCTTAGCCATTAGCTAGTCATTCGGGATGCGTGTCTTTCTCACCCTCTTTGTTCCTACCGATTTCATACTCCTACTGATCTTACTTCCCACTTTCTCTTCTTTCCCGACCTCTCAGGGGGCATAGGATGAGTCATAGGCCGTAGGGTTAGGTTAGTTAGGCTCGCTCATCCTATGTTATGGGAACAGCGCCCCCAGGAGGATTGTATAGGTTACCGTCCTTAGCCATTAGCTAGGTGCCAGAATATATATGAGCCTCAGGACACCAGGGGCTTCCCGACTGTCTTCTCCGCAGGGGATGAGTTCAATGAGTTCAACTGGTCGTAGTTCCTGCCGAGAAGATTAGTTTTGTAAGGTTAGGTAGGCTTTCAATAGTTCCCTTTCTGTCGGGAGGTGGGCCGCCGATCGAGGTTGCTGTCCTATCCCTCAGGGCTTCTACCTTCTCCCGTGCGCAGGGCCACTGAAATGACCGTCTGCACAGGAATTTTTTTCTTCTGTCTTCTTTTCGCTCTCCGTTTTTCCCCTGTGCTACGTAGCTGAGCGAAAGCTTTCAGCCGTGCGGGGGGAGGGGGGGGGTCGAAGATGCCCAACTTGCTGCTTTTTCCTGTCAGTAGCGCACTGACCCACTGACCACTCGGAGACCTCGCGGCAGAAAAACAGACTAAAATCATGATAATTTTAAATGAGACATACCTCGCATCCTAGTGGCGCACGAGCCTCTGTTAAGTCACAGGAATAGTTCGGTGCGATATAAACACTGTGCTCCTGATTCCATAGTAAAGTTTGTACTACTATATTAACTAGGCTTTCGTACCCACTTCCCTTCCTTTCATCTTCATACTCCTACTGATAATGCTTTGCACTGTTCTTCCTCTTCTTTCCCGGCTTGCTGTTGACCCATATGTGGGTTCCAAGTTTCTCTTGATATTCATCTCCCTTCTTTCTTCCTCTTTGAACTAGGAGAATACTACTGCCTGCTCATCTTATCTTTCCCGATTAGCTGTTCCCATGCGCATTGATCCAATGTGGAAACACCCTCGTGCATGTGTTCCACGTTTCTATCAATATACTAATGTCCATATAATCTCTTCCTCTGTAAACTCTCAGTTGTTGTGGAAACGGAAACTTGAATTACTCAACAATTATTGTTATTTGAATTAATTACACGCTCACGATGATGATCTTATTTTTACCTTTTTTCAAGTCTGGGTTTATAAACATAAAACTGGAAAATTTTTTCTCAAGAAATTTCTCTCAAAACCGTAACTAGGCAATTCTGGAAAGCTAGTTTTGTCAGTTATGCTTTTCTTCAATTGTATTTAGAATTGCCTAGGAACTGTTGAAATTTTGTTGAAAACTCGAAATGCCTTTGGTATCAATCATTGTCAGTGTAGCCTAATAATTAGGGCAGAAAGGAGCTATTTCTGTGAAAATGGGAAGGTAAAAAGATCAAAATAACCATGCACTGAAGGGATATGAATCGTTGCTCTGTAAACAAAGTGCGCGAAGCTTGCCGCCAACTCAGGAAACGTTTTGCGTTTCTCCTTTACTGCGCCCTCAGGGGCATATTGTGGCGGGCTCTTTCCCTGCCACAATATGTTTGGGCATCACTCACCCAAGGTTCCCGAGTGTCTTATCCGCAGGAGATGTTGCAGCTTGCCGCAGTTCCTGCTGACGAGGTTAGTATTGTAAAGTTAGGTAGGTTCTCTATTTTCCTCTTTCTGCCCGTGAGGTAGGCTGTCGATCGAGATAGCCGACCTGGTACGCGGGACATCTCTAGTCTCTCTCGGGTGGAAGGACACAAAAGGGGCTGACCACTTGAGTGTCTCCTACTATACTTTGCGCCTTTTTTCTTGCCAGTAGTAGCGCACTGAGCCAACAGAGTTTTTCCGGCAGGAATGCCGAGATAAAATATTCCAACTGACGAAAAGCGTAATATTATTTTCGGTTGAGCTTCACTCTTGAATCGCCTCGTTGCGTCTAGGGTGGTTAAATACTGAATCTAATAATAATAATAATAATCTCCTTTACTGCGAAATCTCCGGGTATTGCACGCATGGAGGCACTGCACATGCTGAGGTGCGTCGCCAGGCGAGAAGTGGACATTCTCTTGAAAAATGCGTTCGAAAGAGCCAAACTCGACCCTCTTAACCAAGCCCTGATAGAGGGACACCCTTTTATGGTCATCATGAAGCAACACTTCTCATAGGTAAAGTTGACTTGACCGCATGTTCAAACTGGGAAATCCATATGCACTGGTTACTGCTGCAGAGCGAGGCCTGCTAGATCACAGAAGCGAGTACAGCTCCAATCGATCGTAGATTGTGAGAGCTATGATGTCAGATGGAAGGCTCGTGTGGTAACTGCGATTTCCCCACCATCCCCAGGTCTGCTTAGGGTGAGTAGCCCCGCAACGGAGTGGGAACGCATGAATTGCTGACACAGATAGCCAGGCATCGAAAGGACTCGCCTGCCTCGTTGGGAGACGAGACGATCTCTGGTACCAAGGCATGCAAACACAGCACTCGAACATCCTGCCACCGCAGAAGAGTTTTGTATGTTCATAAACTGTGCACAGTAATGCGCCTGTCGGCAATCTTGCTACTGAGCTCAACAGTTTCAACCGGTTAACATATAAGTTACTCTTCAGATACTTTAGTGCTAGCCCTACGAGAAAGGTGAATTTGATTCTTAAGTGAAAGGGTTTACGTTTTTGACTGCAGTGGATGGAAGATGAAAATGCTATTGTGAGAAAT
>LQNS02277997.1:3638593-3657656 GCA_001587735.2 Parhyale hawaiensis | reverse complement strand
TGTGACGACTCTGACCTGTCCTCCTGTCATGGAGAAGCCTCGGCTATGCGAGTCTAAGTGCTACCGACAGAGGTACTCTGCTACGCTTCACCACTGCAAAAGTGTTCATTGGAACATTCAATCTACTTGCCAACGAACGCCCAGAATTCTCAAGTGTCTGTTGTATCGCACACAACCGCCTGATGTCCCTCCTGTATAGTGTATGTCTCAGAAGAGTAGAGCAGGGTTCACAATACCAATGCCCTGTACACAGCACACTTGGTGTCAGTTCGTATGTCGTGTCTGGCCCATAAGCGCTTTGTCAAGCCACTGAAGGAGGCACGGGCGCTTCGCACTCGAGCCTGTATTTCAGCTTCGCAGCGGCCGCTAACGTTAATTATGCTGGCCAGGTAGTTGAAAGCTTCTACATACTTGAGCTCCTCGCCGTTCAACAGTATTGGACGCAGGTTTTCTCTCAGATGCTTATCTACCAAGTAACACAGGGCTTCCGTCTTTGCAACGTTGATCCTAAGGCCCATTTCACGCGACAGTACCGAGAAAACGTCGACGAGTTCTTGTATTTCTTCTACGGAGTGTGCCATAAGGGCCGTGTCGTCGGCGAACGGGAGTTCCCTGAGTACACACTGCGTTACTTGCGTCTTGGCGCGTAACCGAGCCAAATTGAAGATCTTTCCATCTCTTCGAGAGCAAACGTGGACACCCGCTGCAGTGCGATGTCCCATTAGCTCAATGACTCCGGCCAGGAGCAGGGTAAATAGGCTTGGGGCCAAAACGCACATCTGCTTAATACCACGACTCATTGGGAACTTCTCAGTGTTTTCGGCACCAACCACGACAGACCCCATGGCACCGTATGAAAAATTCTCAATATGATCAGCAAACCTGGTGGACATCCAAACCTTGCCATCACTCGCCATAGGGTGGATTGGTCAACCCTGTCAAACGCTTTACTAAAGTCGATAAACACAGTGTACAGGTCTCTCTGCTGCTCGATCGCTTTTTCGTGCAGCTGCAGAATCCTCAGGATGACCTCAAAGTTCACCTGAGCCGAACCACCAAGAAGTTCACCAAAATGTTCCCTCCAGCGTCGACCTATATCTTGTCTATAAGTACTTGCGTCCTCTTTGTTTAAGAGGGTTGATATTCGTCGAAGTTTGTCCATACATTTCTTTAAAAGACTTAATGAACGCAGCAGAGTTGCTCTGATCTGCAAAGACCTGCATTTCTGCTGCACCAGGAGTTTTCCATATCCCTCAGCCGTCTCTGCGGCTCCCTTCTTGCTTCAGTGAAATTTTTCTTACTATTTCTAGTTCCAGAAGACAGATACCTTCTCAACGCTGCGTTCCTCGTGTCTGTTAAGAGCTTGGTTTCCGGCTCATTTTCATTAAACCAGTCCGTTTTTTCTGCTCAAATACAAAACAGTTTTCTTACCGGCTTGAACGAGGACAGAACCATTCCTGTTAGATGTCATCCACTCGGACTCTTTCAATCAGATTCTCGGACAACAGCGTCTAACTGACCCCGAAGTTCCCCAGAGCACAACAGCTGCGTGGAAACCGCCAGCCTCCCCTATGGCTTAGCTCCAAAGTGAGGTCGCCTTTGCCTCACGGTCAATCTAACGGTCGCTCTGATCATCGTGTGGTCCGTAAAACAGTCGAAGCTTCTCAATGCTTTGGTTAACAGGAAGTGTCCCAAGTCTACCTGTCTCGTAATAATACAATCAAGTAGGTGCATCCTTCCGGACCGCGGGTGCTTCCAGGAGTTGAACTTATCAGGCATCTCAAAATGGGCATTTGTAACCACCAGCTGATGCTCAAGAGACCCAGCAGAAGTTCACCGCTCTCGTTGAGGTTGCCCTTGCCAAAACTACCGATGGCTGGAATTCAGACCCTGGCATAGTCTCCAACTCTCGCATTGAAGTCGCCTAAGATGATCAATTTGTCTCGTGGAGTACTACGGATCACTTCGGAGTTGAGCTTAGAACTCCTCTCTAGTCTCCAGTGGGTAAGTTACAGTAGGAGCGTATGCGTTTATGAATGTCACAAAACGTTTGTTCGTCAGCTCTAGCCTCATAGACATCATTCTATCTGAAATGGCTAAGGGCTCTGACTGAAGACGAGCTGCTACGCCATTTTCTACTGCAAAGGCACAACCAGCTTCTCTTCTATCTTCTCTGGTTCGTCCCGTCCAGTAGGTGTAGGAGCACTCAGTTGTCCAGTATCAGCCATCCGACTTTCCTTGAGAGCCGCTACCTACGGCCGCTACACCGGACAACGTACCCTCACAGGTTAAGGAGAGTTGTTAGTCCCCAACAGTTCAGTCCGCGACAGCTTATTCACAACCATGGCTGCTTATTCACTGCAAACCTACATATTTGCAGGTCATTCGGCTATCCGCCACCTACCGACGCGCCACACTCCCAGGTCATTGTCACCAGGCCTGTTCACGTACTCGTACATGGTCAGGGCGGCTAGGGTAGGGTGGTTAGGTTAGGCCAAGATAGACTAAGATAGGTTAGAATAGGTCGGTTTAGTTAAGTTTGAGTTTATGTGGAGTCGTCGGGTATTTTCTCCCATATATAAGAAAACGATGGGAGTTTTAAAGTCCAATATCTCGGAAACTAAGCATTTGCGAGCAAAATGGTATTTGTGGAAAATGCGGTTAAATAGGTCCTTTTACCTATACAACACCCTATTACGTGGACATTCTACTTTGAATCTAGAGTAAAAATTGACCGAGTTTAATTACTACTGTGATGCCATATATAGGTAATAGGACACATTTTAAGAAGTTTTATATGAATGATGTTTGACTGCAAATGCATTGTTTTGGAGATATTTGACTTTGAAGTTCCCATTGTTTTCTTTTCCAATGGGAGAAAATACCCGGAAATCCTGCAGGAATTTAAACTCATGAAAAATTACCTGATCTAGGTTAGGTTACGCTAGACTTGGTCGGTTTAGGTCAGTTAAGGTTCCTGTGGAGTCGCCGGGTATTTTCTCCCATAGGAAAACAATGGGAACTTCAGAGATAATTATCTCGAAAACTATGCATTTACGAGTAAAACCTCTTGTAAAACGTCGTAAAATGCGTCCCATTACCTATATAAGGCATCAAATATTTAAATTTAGCGTATGGACTAAACAATTTCACCACAAATACCAGTACTGAAAAGGAAAATCTTTACGGTCATATGTCCAGATAAGGGGCGATCATCGAGACTGGTTAAATCACTCTCTGATGCCACTCGCACTTCAGTAAGTATTAACGACAGCTGAGGCAAAAAGGTTGATTGAAAAATAAAAAGCGCCTTCAAGGGGCATAGTCGTTTTCCACATCACAAAGTTGGCCGTTTACTTACCAGGTAGCACCGAACACGCGGTGCTGAAAAGCGAGATAGTTTGACTCACTGGTGCCCTGAGGGGCATATTCTGGCGGGCTCTATCCCTGCCACAATATATCTGAGCCTCACGAACCCAAGGGTCACAAGTGCCTTTTCCGCAGGGGATGTTGCATGTGGCCGCAGTTCTGCTGACGAGGTTAATTTTGTAAAGTTAGGTAGGTTCTCTATTTTTCCCTTTCTGTTCCGCGAAATGGGCTGTCAATAGAGATAGTCAGCCTAGTTCGTGGGACTTCTCTCCCGTGTGGAAGGTCTATAATGGGGCCGTTCACTCGTCTTTTTCTTTTTTTGCGCCTTTTTCCCGCCAGTAGTAGCGCACTGAGCCTACAGAGTTTTTCCCTCAAGAATCTCAAGATAAAATATTCCTACTGACAATAGCGTTGTATTTTTTTCCAGTTTAGCTTCACTCTTGAATAGCCTCGCTGCGTCTAGGATGGTAGAACACTGAATCTGATAATTAACTCACTGGTGACAAAAAATTAACATAGACTGTCCTGATGGCTTCCAACGTTACATGTACAGCAAAGAGTTGCACCCTGAAAAGTGTTCTACGCGGCACAGGGCAGACATTCCGCCACGGGTGAAGTGCCTTTTCCTCCAGAGGAGCAAAGAAACTGCAGGTTGTGCAAGGGACATCAAACAGACTGGTTGTGTTGATATGCATCAGAAAGTAACAATTATCAATTACGGCGAAGGATCCGCGTCTGAGTGGTGATCGGTGGTTCTTCCAACGTGATAACCCAGCAATCCGTGTCAACTGGACAAAGACTATGCAGAAGAATGTCACCAGTTTCTCGTTATGAAAGTTTTAAGTAGGAGAATATTATTACTGCTGCAGATCTGAAACTGGCTCTAAAACGTTTGGGGATGGATGGCAAAGCTTGTCGACATTGATAAAAAACAATTTGAGACTGTAAAATAATCATGATGCCATTCAGCACCGCTAGGAGTGATCTTAACTCTGCCCTTCCTGGAAACAGTTTCAAGTATGCAGCAAATATTTTTTTAAGTTAACAAGAATGAATGCATGACTCGTTACTAGCTCCATACTTTGTTAGTTCATCTGGGTTTTCAAGAGTATTTTTTTTTACTTTTTGAGTTGCTAGTCTTAAATTTTTGATCAGCTGGTGGGCATCTGTTACTTGAAACATGATTTTTTGTTTCAATGAATTAGGCAGAAATTGTTTGGTTTCATCCTTTATCTTAAAATCTTTCAGCTTGTTAACAAATGAATGCACACATAGCCTCCGAACGCGAGACAACTGATGGATGTATTTCATTTGTCCCTTTACGAGTCAAGGGAACTATAAAGTTTTCAGCCTAGTATGGATTTACAGGAATTCTCGCACCCTCATGAGCTGCACTGTCAGTTTCCGTGGCGAGGGAATCCAAAATAGTCAAGCATAAAGATTGCTCTGTAACAGAAGACGGGAGTAGTTTTTGAGTAGAGGCGCAAGAGTTGGTTGAAGATTCGGGGAATTTTTTACTTTAAGGGAGCCATTTTATTTTTTTTATTTATGGTCAGATTGTTATGAAACTCGCTCAGTATACGTAGAATTTAATTCGGGAACATATTTTATTCATGCAAATTTTTCGATTTTCGCCAGTTTTTGATAACCTATCCTTACGTACCCTAACCAAACATAACGAAATTGAAATGTAAGAAAAAAAAATGTTCTTCCAATTCAATTTTACTTTACGTGTACTGTGCGGGTTTGATATGAGACCATAAATAACGAAAATACAATGTTGTACAGCAAATATGCCAACAACGACACCACAACAAAGAAAGCTAAAAGTCCGCACTCTACAACGGTCATCTGTAAAATGCAAATCCATTAGAAGGGAATTCCAAATTTCCCCATAACTCAAGATTATTTTACTCCTCAAATATTTATGAAAGAATATCATTATTTATGCTTATCTGAATATACGCGGTAGTACATGATTATTAATTACTTACCTAATTGTCAAGTATAAACTTGAAAAAATTCCCGAAATTATTCTGGAAATTCTTAAAACCATCTGAAATTGCGAAGATCTGGGGTAAATCCCGCAAGAGTTGCAGCCATGCTTTCACGTGCGCTTCGTTTTTGTTAATAAAGAAGACGAAATAACTTCAACATTTCTTCAAAAACTATTGATAAAATCGAAAAATTATGAATAAAAATCTGCAAAAAATTCAATTTTACGTATAGTGTGCAAGTTTCATAACAATCGGACCATAAATAAAGCAAATAAAATGGCTCCCCTAAAGTAAAGAATTGTCGAGATTCGAAACAAGTGCAAACAATTTGCAGTGCTGGGGTTTATTCTTGTAGCGCAGGAAGAAATTTCGTTTTGCAAGTCAACCTTTTCGATTCTGGAATCGAAGATAACGCGAGAGAAAATTCGAGATTGCGCATAATTACGGGGAATCGCGGATTACGATTCGGCGCTCGGGGACTTATTCCGTGATCAAGGAATTCTGATTAAATTTGAGTTAATTGCCCCTCTGGGGTCATAGAATGGGCCATAGTGTTAAGTTAGGTTCACCCATCCTATGTATTGGGGACCAGCGTTTCCAAAGGTGTCTTGTAAGTTACGTTAGCCATTAGCTTGTCATTCGGGATGCGTGTCTTTCTCACCCTCTTTGTTCCTACCGATTTCATACTCCTACTGAGCTTACTTCCCTCTTTCTCTTCTTTCCCGACCCCTCAGGGGGCATAGGATGAGGCATAGGCCGTAGGGTTAGGTTAGTTAGGCTCGCCCATCCTATGTTATGGGAACAGCGCCCCCAGGAGGATTGTATGGGTTACCGTCCTTAGCCATTAGCTAGATGCCAGAATATATATAGAATATATATGTGCCTCAGGACACCAGGGGCTTCCCGACTGTCTTCTCCGCAGGGGCTGAGTTCAGCTGGTCGTAGTTCCTGCTGAGAAGGTTAGTTTTGTAAGGTTAGGTAGGCTTTGAATACTTCACTTTCTGCTTCGGGAGGTGGGCCGCCGATCGAGGTTGCTGACCTATCCCTCTGGGATTCTACCTTCTCCCGTGTGCAGGGCCACTGAAGGGACCGTCTGCACAGGAGTTTTTTTCTTCCGTCTTCTTTTCGTTCTTCGTTTTTCCCCTGTGCGACGTAGCTGAGCGAAAGCTTTCAGCCGTACGGGGGGGGGGGGGGGGGGTTGGAGATGCCCAACTTGCGGCTTTTTCCTGTCAGTAGCGCTCTGAGCGCTCTGACCCACTGACCACTCGGAGACCTCGCGGCAGAAAAACCGAGACAAAAATCATGATAATTTAAAATGAGACATACCTCGCATCCTAGGGCGCACGAGCCTCTGCTAAGTCACAAGAAAAGTTCGGCGCGATATAAACATTGTGCTCCTGATGCGCTAGTAGAGTTTGTACTACTACATTAATTAGGCTTGCGTACCCACTTCCCTTCCTTCCATCTTCATACTCCTAGTGATAATGCTTTGCACTGTTCTTCCTCTTCTTTCCCGGCTTGCTGTTGACTCATGCGTGGGTTCCACGTTTCTCTTGATATTCCTCATCTCCCTTCTTTCTTCCTCTTTGAACTAGGAGAATACTACTGCCTGCTCATCTTTCCCGATTAGCTGTTCCCATGCGCGTTGATCCCATGTGGAAACGTCCTCGTGCATGTGTTCCACGTTTCTATCAATATACTAATGTCCATATAATCTCCTCTGTAAACTCGCCGTTGTTGTGGAAACGGAAACTTGAATTACTCAACAATTAATGTTATTTGAATTAATTACACGCTCACGATGATAATCTGATTTTTACCTTTATCCGATTCTGTGCTTGAAAACATAGAACTGGAAAATTTTGTCTCAAAAAATTTCTCTCAAAACCGTGACTAGGCAATTCTGGAAAGCTAGTTTTGTCAGTTATGCTTTTCTTCAATTGTATTTTGAATTGCCTAGGAACTGTTGAAATTTTGTTGAAAACTCGAAATGTCTTTGGTATCAATCATCGTCAGTGTAGCCTAATAATTAGGGCAGAAAGGTGCTATTTCTGTGAAAATGGGAAGGTTAAAAGATCAAAATAACCATGCTAAAGGGTTATGAATCGTTGCTCTGTAAACAAAGTGCGCGAAGCTTGCCGCCAACTCAGGAAACTACGTTTTGCGTTTATCCTTTACTGCGAAATCTCCAGGTATTGCACGCATGGAGGCACTGCAGATGCTGAGGTGTGTGTGTTGCCAGGCGAGAAGTGGACATTCTCTTGAAAAAGGCGTTCGAAACGGCCAAACTCGACCCTCTTGTCCAAGCCCTAATAGAGGGACACCTTTTTATATCATGAAGCATCACTTCTCATAGGTAGAGTTGACTTGACCGAATGTTCAAACTGGGAAATCCATATGCACTGGTTACTGCTGCAGATCGAGGCCTGCTAGATCACAGAAGCGAGTACAGCTCCAATCGATCGTAGATTGCGAGAGCTATGATGTCAGATGGAAGGCTCGTGTGATAACTGCGATTTCCCCACCATCCTCAGGTCTGATTAGGGTGAGTAGCCCCGCAATGAAGTGGGAATGCATGAATTACTGACAGATGGTCAGGCAATTGCAAGGACTCGCCTGCTTCGTTGGGAGACGAGACTATCTCTGGTACAAAGGCATGCAAGCACAGCACTCGAACATCCCGCCACCGCAGAACCGAGTTTTGTATGTTCATAAACTGTGCACAGTAATGCGCCTGTCGGCAACCTTGCTACTGAGCTCAACAGTTTCAACCCGTTAACATGTAAGTTACTCTTCAGATACTTTAGTGCTAGCCCTACGAGAAAGGTGAATTTGATTCTTAAGTGAAAGGGTTTACGTTTTTGACTGCAGTGGATGGAAGATGAAAATGCTATTGTGAGAAATGAAGGTATACTATTAGCAGCGATGGATTAACGCATTAAGGCCCTGTGCTGCTCATATAAAGTGTAATGGATAGTTTAATGCTTGCAATAAAAGTTTTATTCACTTGGCGCAGGATGGTTGTTTACCTGTCATATTATGGTGAGAGCGCATTTAAAGGTACCTTACAGGTTTACCAGGCTTTCGGGATGTTTTTCTGTCGTGCCCCTGTGCTTTCTTTTTTCCTAATTCTATCGATGTGGATCTCTCCTACCTTCTTTTCCCCAAATTGTTCCGCCCGTGGGTGTTGATCCCAAGTGGGAACCCCCTCGTGCAAGGGTTCAACGCATCTCATACATGGCGCATGTCCCTTCACCATTCCTCTCTTGACACGCGAGAGGTGGTAAAACTAGGAAAATAATAATCTTGACACATTGCGTTGCGATAACGAAGACTTAAACTAACGCATTATATATTGCTGTTAGGGCAGTAATGTGCTATATAAGGAAAGTAATTGTAACAATACTCCTATAGGTTCATTTTCCAATCAGGTCATCTTCCATTTTGTGCCGTCTTCTAATTTTTCCCCAATCTAACTGATCTTTTTCGCTGCTCTTTTTCTCCTTTTCTTATTTACTGCTCCATGTATGGGTTCCTGGTTGGCGTTATATGCTAGGTCCCTTTTTCTGCCTCACTTTGGGTTGTGGCGAGTGCTACCAGTAAAGAGGCTTAAATACAGGAATAGTAGAATTTGTCTTCTGCTCCCTCAAAAAATAACAGGAAAGAATCCCATTAAAGAACCATCCCCCCCTTCCCCTTATTTTTAGCATTATTGGGGTTCTGCCCTGAAAAAAATCCCACAATTTGCGCATCTTCATTCTTCAACTCAACGCAAAGCTTCTCAGCGAGTAGGTAGTGAAGTCCATTTTCAATATCGCCTTAGGCTTTAGGATTAGGTTCGTCCATCCTATGTTATGGGGCGTAGCGTCTCTTAAGGGAACTCACTGGTTACTTTTAACTTTGGTTAGGCCTTCGGGACGTCTGTCTTTAGAACCCATTATGCTTCCTTCCATTTTCACACTCCTGGTGCTTTATTCAGTTTTTCGTTTTCTTTCCCGATTTGCCGTTTTCTTGCTCGTTGATCCTGTACGAAAATACCTTCGTGCATAGATTCCACGTTTTTATCTATACCGTATTCTGGATGTCCCGTTTCTTCCCGTCAGATTGCCTTTATTGTAGAAACAGAGGCGGCTTTTATTCAATACAATAATAAAAGGAAAACTTTTACGTAGGCTGCAACACGTTGCTTGAAACATATCAACTTGTTCTTTAAATCTTTTTCCTTTCTTGAAACGCCGTAGGCGTGTCGAAGGAGGCTTAAGCTAACTTACGGTTGATGGACACGCTAGTCAAAAGTAGTTTCCTCAGCTAATCGTTCTACCGTTTTGCTGAACCTTCGTAAACGCAGCTTTTTAAGATTACCAAAAAGGGGTAAAGAAATGTTAGCCGTCACTTGAGTTTAGCTTAGCAAGTACCATTAGTTAAGTTTCGGACATTTCTTCATACCTGGAGGGACTTATAACTTGAAATTCTTTGTGTGTGCTGTTTGAATACGCATCAGTGCTTCTGGAGGACGAGATGACTAAAGTCATCCTTCTGACTAGCGTGTGAACAGGCTATTACTCCAACAACTAGAAAGGCAATCACAACAATCTGTTCATTTGTTTATCGCAATATTCCTAATGTATTTTTTAAATTTCATGAAGATCTGCCCATAACTTTTGAAGTTACTCTGGTGACCCACAGACGCTGACAAGCTCAGTCTCCTCGGAGACTGTGGCAAGCATTCTTTGAAACGCTTAGAAGGTGCGCTGGTGTTGACAGTGTTAGTTTGGCAATGGCTCACGCAATCATTACAAATGTCATGTACTTCAGGAGGCATGTAACGGACAGTAAAAATTTGTTCCTCTAAGTTAGGCTCGTCTATTCCATCATCCAGTCACATTGGCAGTAGAGCTTCTCAGAGAACTGCTTAATTAAGTTGTCTTAAGGCCTGTTGGAATCGGGCCTTCGCTTCCAGCCATGTTACTCCGGCCCCCCAATACGACAAAGGTTGAGTAACACCGGGTGACGTCTACGAAAATCTCAAAGTGTATGGGTATGAACCGTTTAACGCTGCATTTGTTAACAAACCTTCTTTTTTTGTTTGAAAACGTTGTGATCGACTGATCCTCGAAAATAAAGGAAATATTCTACGACTCCCTAATTTTAGCTGAATTCTAGCTTTTAAATACTTCCGCGGTTTTAGCTCTATTCTTTATGCTCAAAACCTGCAATTATAATACTCCATCTGCTCAAGTCTGAGCGCTCTCCGTCGATTCCATAACACAGATACCGTAAGGGGTATATTCTGATGGGCCTTTTCGCTGCTAGAATATATAGTATATTTGCATCACTCACACTGAAGCTGATCCGAGTGCCTCTTCCGTAGGGGATGTTGCATCTGGCCGCAGCTCCTGCTGATTAGGTTAGTTTGTCGAGTTAGGCATGTTATCTAAATTAACCCCTTCAGTCCGGCGAGGTGGGCCGCCGAATGGTGGTATGAGACCTATCCTAAAGGACTCCTATCTGCCCCTGTGGGGGTGGGGGGCATGGATGTGACCATCTGAACTCTAGTTTCTGTCATCTTCTAGTTTTTTTTAGTCTCTTTAGAGATAATTTTCATGAGTTTTTCCCTCCAGGACCTAGTAGGGCACTCGGCTGAGACTTTCTGGCAGGAATGCAGCGATAAAATATTCATACTGATGCCACCCAATAAACAGTCACACTGCTTGGATAACATATTTTATGACGACGTGAGTGCGGTGGTAAACCAGGAATAGAATTTAAAGTTCTGTAACACAGTTTTGGTTCCACCGTTTCGTCCATTCACCGCTAGGTACTCGGCGTGAAACCGAGCAACACAGTGAGCGTCACACCTGCGTCTGATGGCAACACTCATTGAGATGGGTCATCATAATATAATTCCTTCTGTGTCTGTTTTACTCCATTCTTTTATTGATGCATGATGCTCCATTCTGTTCTCTTCTCTTCAAGTTCTTGTTCTCATACGCGGTGAGACTTTGTACATATTTTTTTTCAGTTTCGAGGGGTTGCCCCTCAGGGCACAGGATAAGCCTTCAAGCCATAAGGATAGTTTGTCCATCCTATGTTATGGAGCAGCACCCCCAGGGGAACCAAAAATTTACTTTTGCTTTAAAGTCGGCTGTCTTTTGTGCCCACTTTGCTTTTTCTCATTTTCAAACTCCTATTGATTATACTTCGTTCTGTTCTTAATTAACTCTTCTTGCGCAGCTTGCTGTTCAGTTGCGTGTTGATCCTTTGTGGAAACGCCATCGTGCAAGGGTTCCACAATTCTATTTGCACTCTGCTTGTCCCTTTATTTTTCCCTTGAAGCATCGTAGTTGTGTCTTGGGAGACGTGAATAAAATCAATTCACTCGCTCCTGTACCCATGAAAAATTGCTTTTCTTTCCAGTTTTTCTAGCATCGGGCACTGGAAGTACATAATTTATTATCTAATTTGATCAAAACCTCTTATCTCAAGCATCCTCCCCCTCTTCAACCCACCTGCCGTGAAAAACAATTGAATCGTGCAGTTAAGTTTTTACTCCCTCAGGTAAAACCCCTATAATATAGTCGAGAGGCTTCAACAAGAACAGCATTTGTAATAATAACGTAATTGCTTCTCCGGTTGATTTCCTTGGGCGACCCACGCAGCAGAAACTGGCGCATTGCGCCCAGCACGAAACGGCTTCGTTTTGAAGGCGGCATTGCAGAAACAAACGAGGCAGTTAGAGCACAGTTGCAGGGCGACAGGAGCGCAGTAATTATGGGGGCAGTGCGCAGCAGTTACGGCGGCGGTGCCGCTGCCGCTGGGCTCCCCAGCATCGATTAGCGCCGCCAGCAAAGCCTCCGTGTGGCCATTATTGCAGTCTTGTCTTTGTTGCCCTTGCTGCTCGGTCCGTCTTGTGGCCGTTATTGCAGTCTTGTCTTTGTTGCCCTAGCTGCTCGGTCCGTCTTGTGGCCATTANGTTGCCCTTGCTGCTCGGTCCGTCTTGTGGCCATTATTGCAGTCTTGTCTTTGTTGCCCTTGCTGCTCGGTCCGTCTTGTGGCCATTATTGCAGTCTTGTCTTTGTTGCCCTTCGTGCTCGGTCCGTCTTGTGGCCATTATTGCAGTCTTGTCTTTGTTGCCCATGCTGCTCGGTCCGTCTTGAGGCCGTTATTTTTAGTTTTCATTGAATAAGTAGAGGTTAATTCAAGTTAACCCTTAATTGACGTGCGCACCAAATTTGAGGCCCTTAAAATGGTGTAACTCCAATAATTGAAGTATTGTTCAGGTAGTTAGGGTCAGACTTCATTCTGGAATAACATGCTTTCGTAACCACTTTGCTTTTTGCCGCTAAGCGACTCTTTGCTCTGTTATGTTTCGTAACCGCTGGGTTGTTTGCCCTTAGGGGTACATTCTGGCGGGCCCTTTCCCTGCCACAAAATAAATGAGCTTCACGAACCAGAGGGTTGTGCCTAGTGCCTTTTCCGCAGGAGATATGGCAACTTGCCGCAGTTCCTGCAGACAAGGTTGGTTTTGTGAAGTTAGGTATGTTCTCCCTATCACTCCTTCTGTTCTGCGAGGAGGGCTGCTGTTCGAGGTGGTAACATTTTCCGCGGCACTCCTATACCTTCCTTCGGTTTCTCCTTTACTTAGTTTCGTGCCTTGCGCCTTGTTTCCTTCCCCGTAATAGTACACGTGGCCAACGAGAAAATTATGTAGCATTTGAATACTGCACGACGATTTCTGTTGGAGAACGAGTGCGTAGCGGCTACGGAGGTTAAACAAAATGTTCTTTTTTTTTCACTGATTAGGGTTTGTTGGTAAATGATTTCTCCTTATCCCTCTTCATTCAATCTCTTATCCCTTTGCCTCCTGAAATTCAGATGACATTTTTTTCACTTTTTTTGTTAAATTTATGAAAAATTGGTTACACATATTTGAGAAAAAATTTAGTTTTACTTGCAAAAAAACAGTATTTTTTTGCATCGGCTACTACAGATGCCGTGAGTGTCTTGGGTAATTTACATGATTCATAGATTTTGTATAGGGAAAAAATAGAGTGGCATCTGATGATGCCGTCAGGAGGCAAAGGGTTAATTGCATATATGATTGCATTTCTTGTCTCATAAAATTTGTTCTTGCGACCATCCAGATCGTAGTTCGTAAATCCAGAGTTTACATTGGATTTCATATAATAGTAACTTCCTTTTACCTTTTTCTTTTTTCAGTTGTTGCCCGTATCTTTTACAAATTGACGAAACGCCCTGAAGTTCATTAAATTTTATTGTTGTTAAGCTACACATTAAGCTATCAAAATGGGAGACAGGAAATATGTCATGAGCAAGGCTCAGTTGTCCTCTTTCTTACAGCTGATTCTTCTAAAATTGCTGTTTCCACGTAAAATGTGGAAAAAGATCGCCAACTTGTCGTTCTTCTCTAAATCAGAAGATTACGAATTGCTTGCAGTAAATTTGGACTCGGTCGCAGAGGCTGCCCGAAACTTGCAAGCTGAAATAATCTGCTATACCAACTTCACCCAGTCTAGTGCATCGACTGTTTCTGGTCAGGTTGTACATCGACGCACAAGCCAACCTTCGGACTCGAGATCGAGCCATGACAGGAGAAGTCGGTCCGATGCTGACCTACTCGAAGCGATGATGAGGCAGAGTAGAAGAGATGGAAATGCTGCGAGTAGCCGCAATAGGCAAAGTGTTGATAATGACGCTAGTTCAAGAAATGCGCCCAGAAGTCTGTCCGATGACAATCTCTTAAATAGGCGTCAGAGAGGCCGTGGAATAGTTTCGCAGCATAGCCTATTTGGTCGAAGCCCCTCCAGTTCCGTACACCCAATCACTGACCATCGAAATCGTCGAAATGGCAGAAACATCTCAGCCTCGAGAAACCCAACTGTTGAAAACAGAAATCCTAATTTTGACGTTGATCATGAACCGGGGATGAGTCGAGGAGATGCTCGGTATCCTACCAGCAACGGATATGTTTCTGACGTGATAGCAGCGGAAAGACATCTGTCTGAATCTGACGCACGTAATTTGCCGATTGAAGAATACTCAGAGAGCGATGGATCTAACCTTCCAGGACGCGAAGAATCTCAACTTCTTGCGTCTTCAGAACTGACTCAAGAACAGCATTCGCCTGTGGATGAGCGACAGCGCCGAAGATCGAGGTCGTCACGCCGAGACAGAGATGCTTGCCTTAAAAAAAGTCGATCCATACAGCGTGAAAAGTCCGGGACCCAACAGCCACGCAGGCGAATAACTCAGCGAATCAAAGACACTCTGGCAAAGGTCGGCGGAACACTTCCCACTTATATGAGCGGAACTTACGTGTTGCCGTCTCCCAGCGAATCTGAAATTAAATGCAGTGAATCTGCGCTAGAGGAACACGATACGCTTTCCCTGAGTAGCTATGAAAAGGAAATCTTAAATACGCTCGCGGAAAGAGCACGACCGTCAATTCAGCCTGTAGATGTAGAGCCTTCTTTTGAAATTAGAGAATCGGTCCCTCGATCTGAAAGAGATGTATTGAGTTCTCGAGCGGCAGCGGGAACTTCTGGTTATAACAGGTCTACTCGAGCAAACAGCGATGGAGTTGAACATCCTGGTGCTATACCTAGGTCATCGAAATCGACAAGTGCTGAACCATCGCGATGGAATGGCAGTGCTCACCCTCAGACGACAACCAGGTTACCGGTAGCGCAACAGCCTTTGTCGGCAGAAGCCCATGGCCACAGCACTGATTACAGGGTAGCGTCGTCGAATAGGCGAACTGAGACGAGTGGTACCTCGGAAGCAAGAAGAGGAGAGCATCAAGTCACACATTCATCTTCAGGTGAACCGCTTTCATCAATTTATGAAAATGTTCACTGGACTAATGTACTAAGTGATAGGTCTGCACAGACTGTATCCGTGACGAATGAAGCGTTTCAGTCCCCAAGGACACCTCACAATGCGAGACAGTCAGAGATACCTGTGCCAGGCTCGGCCCAAACTAGCAGTTACCATCGCTATGACGGGCCATCGTCACCCTCGGCAAGTTTTGCATTGCATCCACGCCAATGTCACGATCTTGGAATACCGCTATTAGCTACTTCGTCTCAGAGGCACTCGAGTAATCGACCCACGAGACTTCCAAACGATCGGGATCGAGAGAGCTACTATCTGGCTGCTCAAAGGAGCCCTTGTGTGGTGCCGCAAAGACCTCCGCATCCAAGGTCAGTTCAGGATCAGTATTCAGCAGTTGAATATTCAAGTGGTGCAAGACCAAACTATGCTTCCGGTGGTCAAAGGTATCGACAAGATATTGGTTCATGGAGCGGTGGAAAATCTACTAGTGCCCCGAATCTTAGTTTGGACCCGAGTTATAACATACATTCGCCTCCCTCGAAGGATCCACGTAGACGTCCAATCCTGAGATACAGGAGTGATACAGATCGCACCTCATCTCCCCGAAGAGGACTTACTGGCCACGAAAAACCAACATTACTGCCGAACGTAACAGAGGAGATAGAGATTGTCGTTACAAATGCATCTGACATACCAGTCGGTAATCTACGAGTCTTAGGAGAGACACGCAGGCAAAACGAGAGCAACTTTGAGCCGCAGCAACTGGAAACGAATATCCCTGTTCCGTCCAGAGCGATGGAAATGAATTGGCGTGGAGAAAGCAATGAACAGCCCCGTAGCATAAAGAGGCGGCCCATACCGTTGTATCTACCATCTTCAGACAGATTCGTTCACCCGAGTGAAACACCAAAAGTACCAAGGAAATCGGCAAATTCAGGAACCTCTAGAGTTGCTCCAACTAACCAAAAACTGGCGGGCACTTTACCCTCTTCAGCAAGTTCCGGAGGCGGAACACAAACGGGTTCGGGACCTCCTTCAGCAAGTTCAAGTAGCCGAACGCCAAGGAGCTCAGAAGGCTCAAGAGCTGTTCTATCAAACCGAACACCTCAATCATGCCCAGCCACCCTCTGGTCCCTACCATCTGAGCCCCATGCAGCATTCAGGTTTGATGAAAGTTATTTGAGACGAGTAGGAGACAGAAATTCTCCAGCTCCAGGAAGTTTCCAAAGTCCATTTCCCTTCTCGCCTACTACATCTTTAAATGCAAGTGAATCGTCAGTGGCACGGAATATGCCCTCTAGAAGCAGATCTGATTGCCCGCTTTCACTCAAAATACAAGATAACCGCCCGGCTAATGGAAACTTCCCGCCCAACAACGAACTAGTTGTTGCTGATGCACACTCTCCTCAACATGAAGGCGAACAAGCAGGAGTGCGGCCTACGAATCCTGGCTCCGACTCGTCACGTGTAGGAGCGGACTTAGCTTGTGGAAGTCCCTTAATTTCTGGCCTAAAAAAATTTGCTTCTTCTTTAAAGCTAAACTCACTTAAGCAGAAGAGAAAATCAAAAAGTAATACGGGTTCACAGACACCATCCTTGACGTCACCGAAAACGAAACCCATCTCTCCACAACTGGAAAACAGCAATGCAACAGATGATTACGGGTTCTGCAGCACTAAGAACGTTACACGCCAAGCGCAAAGAGGTGGAGGGGCACCAACTGACCAACGGACGCCACCTCGAGAGACTGCATGTGGTTCTCGATCTATGGCGCCAAGAGACTATCGGATTCTCCACGATTCTGCATCAGCTGTCAACCGCAAGCCAGATAACCTTGGGCTACAAACTCCAAATTCATACAATCAACAGTCTACTTCCTATTCTGATGGAGTTTTGACGCCGTCAGAGGTGTATGAAATGCGACGTAACAGAAGACAGGAAGGAAATGTACCTTCTATGTTTGGAAATAAAGATGTTGTAGCCAGTCCGGAATCGCGTCGAATGCCAACTATGCCTGCTGCAGTAGCCACAATGTCTCCAGATAACACATATTCGCCTATGATGAACAGCAGACAGCCTACCACTCAATCTGCTTCAGATCGCATTGGCGCTGCTACCAATTCCGGAAGAAACCTGCACACAAACAACCATGTTACCGCCGATTTTCGTCCAGCAGGTTATCGTTCCCATAATTTTCTTTCTGCTCAGGGACGAGAGACCGGCTCCGATATTGGGGTTAGTAGTGGTCACCGTTACAACCCTGGCGGAAGCCCACATTCAAGCCGCCTGCATTCTACGAAATATAACCGAAGTAGACAGCAAACAAACTCGTCAGATTTTTTACGAATGGAAGACTTGAGAATATCTACAACAAGTAGTGTTGTGAGTGCCAATACCTTTCAAAAGGATCTGAAGAACGCAATAAAGAAGTGCCCACAGTCACAAAGCAGTGCAAACTCAAAGGAACCGGATCAAAGAGCAGCGGCACCAGTGACCACCCAATCGGCTGGATGTGAGCAAAACAGGACTGTAAGAAGCCCTCGAAATCAAAACGCTCAATCCAGTAGACAAGCTGAACTTCCTAGCTGTCGCCTTCGCCATACTGGTGCCAGTAACCTAGCTGAAGAACCTAGCCACATTCTTCATCAATCGAGTGCCCAAGCTGGTAATGTAGTAGAGAGAACAACGCGTAGCCAGCCCCCTCCTATACCCCCACTTCCATCAGATTACCAAAGGCCACGTGCATCAGCCAACTCACGTCTAGATCTACGTCAGAGAAGAGGTTTGCCTCCCTTCGATGATCTTCTAGATTCTGCACAGCCTTCGACCTCTGCCAGCTCCCTGCGATCTCCCACCAGCCCACGACACGAAGGCACACAAAGAAGTGGACAGAGAACTCCATCTCTGTACGGTACGAGTCAGCAACAGAAAAAGAAATGATTTTGGTGTTACAAATGTGGAAGAAAATTGCTGTGCCCCTTCAGAAAAGTACTCGTCTGTTTGTAAGGATTGTAATATAAGATAATATAGTTGACAGTAATTTGATAATGCGAGCAGAAGCTAAATAATTCAATGAAAGGCGCGGAAGTCGATGCATGAGCAAATACGGTTGTCACTTCCTGTGATTTATTCGCCAGTTTCATGAATAAGTAATGAAATTTACTTCTATCCAAATTAACAAGAAAAAATAAACAGGCTATTGTTTGCAACGGGAGTTTCACTGCAAGGTAGAGGGTTTTGGACCAAGTGCTACCGTGCCTTGGGAATATTATAACTGCTTCAATATTAAGCAGAACATATTCATAATACATGATAAAGTTGATAAATTAGATAGCAGGTACTAAATGAAGTTTAATTTTCATTTCAAATTTTTCAAATGCACACAAATAAAACCTTGCTACTGGCGTAGGATAGTTTATACCCTCATTGTGTCGCATTAGCATAGAGTTAAGTGGCGATGGTGCTAATTGTTGTTTGGGTCCCATGGATACAGTATATTTACTGGCAGTTCAATAATTGTCTGCAATCTAATACTAATGCAATAAAACTATTTTATAATGACAAAAGAGAAGGTACATCTCAGCCAATTATTAATAATTTTGGGCGTTGTATTTAGTTTGTATTTTGATGTAACTGCCATTACAAACACTGCACGAGATTCATTTTAATCTTTATTTAAAGCTTAACACAGTAGCGGGAGAGAACTGCTAGGACATTAAACCTCCACTCCCCTGTTCACGTCCTGGCAAACTATGGGCAGGGAGCGGAGTTACTGCCAGCCTGCCAAAAAGTGCCTGCATGCCCGAGCGGGATGAAGGGAAAATCGTAACGTACTACCTAAA
>LQNS02277997.1:3627940-3638581 GCA_001587735.2 Parhyale hawaiensis | reverse complement strand
AGTGCAAAAAAGTCTATGCTAGAGCGAAAATTATAAACACAATCGATGTACCGCAAAGCGCGTAGCCAGTAAGGGGAACTAAGCTGTAGATTACGGCCCTTAATTAACCAAAATGAGCCCTCAAAGAGCCGTCTGAAGGAGGTTCAGGCCCCAACGCACGGACTTCCATGGGATAGTCGTGTAGGCAGCTGAATACGGTTAATCACAGGTCTGAGTAGCTACCGGCTCAATTAAGATCAATTACGTTAGCTTAGGTTGCCTCGAAGACCAGCACTCCTTGCTGCGCCCTCGGACCTCGACGACAGCTATTCCCAAGGCAGGTGAAGCAGCTTCAAGGGAATTGACGGGTAGCTACTAGAGGAAGGACCAGGGATGATAGTGTAGAAGATGGCAAGTGGGGGGCAGTCGTTCCGTATTGCAATGACTGCTCACCCTTGCCATTGCCTGGTTACGCCCCCGCTATTCTGGGGGCTGCAGCTGTCACTTCAGCCGTCACTGCAGCTGTAGCCCCTGTTGTTCTGGGGGCTGATAACGCTATACGTCTACCAGAATTTCGCGTCTCTGATGGTCCATTATCATTAGTAGCAACCAAAGTTGGGGTAACACCATCCGGAATAGATGGCACGACGCCAGTATGCAGGGTGACTGTGGATATAAGGGAGGATTGGGGAGGATCTGCTGCTCGTTCCGCAAAACGCTCTGCTACTGCTCGGTTGTGAGATATTGGGGCGTTAATAGATTGAGCAGTCGTAGCAGTGCTACTGCTACCCTGACCGCTGTTCTTGGACGATTCTGAGGCGGGCTTTGAGCTAGCATCTGATTTTGCAGAAATAGCACTGAGAACATGGGCGGGGTCGGATGTATTATTACAGACTGCTGGTGAAGCAGTCCGATCAGCCGTCATTGGAGGGCTGTCAATAGTGTGTATGCGTTTATTATCATAAACGTTGTTGACCGAATCCTCCGATGCGGCCGTTCTTCTGCTGCTCTGATGACCATCACCTGTAATTTTCCGGTTATTTTTTCTGTTTCCACGCTTAATTGAAGATTTAGCCTGCTTCTTTTCAGCAGGCTTTTGAGTGTTGGTCCTTTATGGAGAACTGCTCTTTGGGCCTTGATTAGCTGTTCTGGGTGGTTTCGAGTCATATTTGGGGGGGGGGCTGACTCAGATACTCACTCTGGGGCCCGTTCATGAGCTTCCCATTTAGTCCCGAAGGACGGCCTTGGCCAAGGCTACGTTGGCCCGAAATGCCTTTGCTATTAAATGAAGTTGCCCGTTCTGATGGCAAGGCACTTGGCTGGCGTGGCTTTGTAGGGGAAAAGAGGTCCTCTAATAAAACTATTTTATAATGACAAAAGAGAAGGTAAATCTCAGCCAACTGTTAATGCTGTAGAGCGTTGTTTTTTTTTTATTTCGATGTAACTGCCACTACAAATATTGCATTAGCTTTATTTTAACCATTTATTTAAAATGGTTAAATAAGTGCAACTACTAACGTCACTGGTCCCTTGGTAACTGAGGGTCTTGCCAGTTCGTTATCCGAGAGGATCTTATGAATTTTTTTCGCGTGCAGAGCGTTGGCACCTGCCATGTTTCCCCGTAGGTGCTCAAGTATCAGTTAGAACACTTGTTTTATTTCAACCGTTGTTTTCGTAATGCTACAGTGCCACGTCCAAATAGCTCATCAAAACTCTCGATTTAGAATTGTTCCAAGGTGCATAAAATGAGTTTAAGTAGTCCATCTATCTTCGTNGTTTCCCCGTAGGTGCTCAGGTATCAGTTAGAACACTTGTTTTATTTCAACCGTTGTTTTCGTAATGCTACAGTGCCACGTCCAAATAGCTCATCAAAACTCTCGATTTAGAATTGTTCCAAGGTGCATAAAATGAGTTTAAGTAGTCAATCTATCTTGGTGTTCAACCAGTAGCGTTTTCCTTTGTATGGCCTTTTGTAATAACAGGGAAGCGGGGCCGACAGCTGTTCAGTCCTAGATTCGTATAATTCATCTCTAGCGACAATGGCCTTTATCATGGAGCAGTAGATCTTAGAACAATAAAATTATAAAATTCACTTTGAACGTGCATCTTTGACTCATCATTCCTGACAAAAGGTATTCATGTGGGAGCGCTCTACCGCTCACTGCTCCATGTTGGAAATGAATCAAAGACTGAAATGCTGCCTATTTCATGCCTCTATCATTGCACTAGCTGTTAAGACATACCTACTTTGTTTGCCCACCGAAGTAAACTAGCCCAATGTAGATCAAAATTCAAAATAAGTTATGAAGTGTTGCATTGTATTCTGTTAACTGTTATTTTCTTTTAGTCGGGAAATAAATCGCCGGTATGTTTCCTAACCTCACTAAATATTGCGTTACAATTCACAGTTATCATATCACAGTGTTTTTGATTGTGCGCATTAATAACATTTCATCTCTCGATAGGTTTTAAAGAAAGCCTCATGAGTCTTATATTTGTTTTAAACTTGTTAATATTGTTGAATGGTCATGTACGGCTCCGTATTATATAAGGTTAAAATTCGTTCCTCTTTCCTTTTCCTTCGTTAAAAGCTTGCGATATCGCTGGACTGGCCCATGGAACCTGAGGAGTTTAGGCACGCTGTAGAGTCCACTTTGAGCCTGATAACCTAATCAGATTAGCTTTAATTTGTCCTGAAGTTTTTTATCCATCTTATTTAAAGTTTAGACGGTAATCACAGAGATTACGCTCAACTGCGTCAAATACTAATACCTATTCTGTTCACGACCCGAGTTCCGGACAAGCAAAGGCTACTGGGGTCGGGTTATGTCACTCAAATTGGACGAATCGAACGCTTCATTATGCCATTTTTAATATCTTTGTAACTGCGAGTATAGTTAACGAGCAGCGTTTGACTCGTATGACTTCTTGAGAGCCGCGTTGTGTATAATGCCCTGGAATAGATAGATATTTTAATATCTCATTCGGAATTAGCGTGCATTGATAGGCCGCGATCCCGTACCCTATCTTAGTGAAGCTCTGTTGTCTGGCTGCAAAATTTATTACTAGGGTTATGACTTTACATATCCTGCATCTGCATTCAAAAAATGCATATGCGTATTGAAAATGCATATGCATTTAACAAAATGCAAATGCATATTGAAAACGCATACGCGTTTTAAAAATGCATATGCCTAAATTAATATGAGACTAGAAATTGCTCTTTAAACGTATTCTTCCTTAGAGGTCCATAACATATATTCATATAACATTCAAAATGATAAAATTCTATGTAACTATATTAAAAACATAAATTAAAAACGTTTTGTAACAAGCTCATCTCGGTATTACCTACAAATGGATACAAAACTATCAGTCATAAATTCAATACTAACAGGCGATCTTTTACGAGGAAATGGAATAATCACACAGCTTAGCCCATGAGATATGGCGAGCCTTCCTTACGCACCTTTAGCATCGTGTGACATGAAGAGTTTTCTCAGTATAAGAATATTTACCTCCGCCAAGAAGGTTATGTTTTCGTCGGCTTTGTCTGTCTGTTATTCTGTCTTGTCATAAAGATGACCCCTAAAAAATTATGGACCGATTTTTACGAAATTTACAGGGATTGTTAGGTATGTTAGGAGAAACAGATGGTAAGCTCTTGGTGAAGATCTGCCCATCCGTCAGTTTGTTTGTTTGTTTGTTTGTGTGCCTATTTTTAGTTAGTGCCCAAACTTAAAAAGTAATGGACGGATTTTCATGAAATTTACAAGAGTTGTTGGGTTTATTACAGAGAGTAAATGCTAAAAATTTTTGTGAACTGTTCGTTCGTTTGTTTGCCGCCGTTTGATTTTAGGTTTGTTAACCCAATAACTCAAAAAAATCATATATGGATCTTTATGAAATTTTCAGAAATTGTTAGTAATGTTAAAAAAAAATAATTCATTAAATTTTGGTGATGATCGGTTGGTCCGTTTGTGAGTGTGACTATTGTTTGTTCAAATGTTTGTTAGGAGCATAACTCAAAAAGTTATGAACGGATCTCCAAGAAAATTATGGACACTGTTGATAGTATCAAAAGGCAAAAGTGATCAGATTTTGGTGTGGATACAAAGAAAATCATGGTCTCAGAGCAGATTTCAATTTTTCGTTACCGCTGACTTGCTTGGCGGAAGTATGCGCTTTCATAGTGCTCTAGTGTAGCAGGTATTAAGAGAAAATTTAACTTCGAAAATATAAAATGCTCAACTATTATCAAAAGTAATCCACATTTGATTTGTTATTGTAAACTAGGTATTAGGTAATATTATTTTAGTTAAAAATATAGAACATTCAAATTTAGGACTTGCTACATGTTTCAGAATCGTTATTGATATATTATACCACAATATATTTGAACCTCACAACCCCAAGGGTCCCTAAGTGCCTTCTCCGTACGGGATGCTGTAGCTTGCCGCAGTTCCTGCGCACTAGGTTGATTTTGTTAAGTTAGGTAGGCTCAATACTTTCCCTTCTCTTTCGGGCGGTAGGCCGGTGAACGAAGTGGCCGACCGACCTATTCCCGCTAGACTTCTACCATTTTGTTTTTAGTTTCCTTCCCTTGTGCGGCGTAGCTGAGCGAAAGAGTTCAGCCGTGCCCCGGGGTTGGAGATGCAGAACTTGCTTCTTTTTACTGTTAGTAGCGCACTAACCACTTAGAATCTGAGACCTACCAGCAGAAAAGCCGAAGCAAAAATCATTGATAATTTGAAACGAGACGTACATACTTCGCGTCCTAGAGGCGTACGAGCCTGTGTTGAACAACAGGAATAGTTTGGCGCCATATAGACATTGTATCCCTATGCGATAGAAGAATTTTGTACTACTATATATATATGTACTCAGAGAGTCGATGATAGTCACTGAATCAGTGTATAAAGTTCAATTGTGAATTCATTCAAGCCTACATTAGAGAAACCATGGAAGTCAATGAATATGCGTGCCTATATTTGTGCAAGCTAATACCAGGTAAAGAAAAAACTTAAATACATTTGATGTTTTGTATTGAAATTGCACGAACTTTATGGATTACGTGAAATGCAGATTTATATTAAAAATGCATAGGTATTTTCTTAAGTGCATATGCATTTACATTAAATGCATATTTCAGCTGCATATGCACTTAATTGCCCTCACGGGTATATTATGGCGGGCCCTATCCCTGCCATAATATATATGGGCCTTAAGACCCCAGGGGTATACCCGCGTACCTTTTCCGCTAGAGATGTTGCATCTGGCCGCAGTTTCTGCTGACGAGGTTAGTTTTGTAAAGTTAGGTAGGTTCTTCATTTCCGTTTCTGTTGTGCGAGGTGGGCTGTCGATCGAGATAGCGCTCCTACTCCACGGGACTTCTCTCACCTCTCTCGTGTGGAAGGCCGTGAAAGAGGCCGACCACTCGAGTGTCTTCTACTATGCTTTGCGCCTTGTTTCCTGCCCGTAGTAGCGCACGTAGGCCACGCGACAAATTATGTGGTATTTTAATACTACACACTCATCTCTGTTGGAACGCCTGAGTTTCGGCTACAGAGGTTAAACAAAGTTTCTAACTAACTATGCACTTAATTTTATGTGCATACGTTGCATATTATACAGTGCATATTGTCACAAGCCTACATATTACCTTTACTAAAACGGAGGAAAGAGCTCTTGTAACGTAGAGGTACACCCTGAGTAAGATGAGCTTAGCCAAGGCCTTCTGAAGTACAGGCCTGTGTCTGGGCCTCGAAACTGATCCGGTTGCGTACATTCACGGGAGAAATCCTTAGACTCTGCTTGATATTATTGGAACCTACTCTACATATTTTGACCATATCTGGATAAAAAAAATTCATTTAACTTTTTAAAAGTTACAAAATTACTATAATTGAATTTTTTTATCCACTTAAGCCCAAAATATGCAGAACATGTTCCACAAATATCAGGCTGCGTCTATCAGTTTCTCATGATACTTTGCCCATCGGACCAACTTCGTGACGTAGAGACCAAGGCCTATACTTCAGGAAGCCTTGGCTTAACCATCTAGTAGTTGAATTAACAAAGTTTCGTAGGAGTAGCAAAAAAAGTGTCAACAGTTGGCACGGAAAGTGTAGAATGTAGGCCCGGCTGCTTACCGGCTCTTCATACAATTTTACTAACTTGTGGTTTCCGGTAGAAATACAATAGGACATCAGATCTAGGTGGCAAAGCAACAAAACCTGGAATAAAATAGTTGAGGCGAATTTGATAGGGAGCCAAATTAAGCCTTCAATGTTGACTTGCCCGAAACTTCAAGCAGTTGTCATGTCTTCGACTGGTTGAATTTAGTTTCAGGCGTCGACCCTCGATCGCTTGTCCCTGGAACTTATAAAGACTCAATCCTGCTCCGTAAAGTGGAGTTATCCGCCGGCTGGATGTAATCCGACTGCTTCTGATACTTGCAGCGCGATTCAAAGTTGCAAAACCAAAGCTTTTATCTGAAGTTTCCTACAAGTCACGCCACGAAAGTTGAATTTGCAATCCAATTGAAGGCCCCCTATGTCCTCTCAGGGCCAGCACATGTACTTCACAAACGACGGTTCGAACAAGGCTATTCCCACAAGCAACAGGAGTTTGGTTTGATCCTCGTGAGGCAAAATTTTTACTATTCGGTGCTGACACAGCGATGTCGTACAGGTATATAATTAATAACTATTGAGCATCATATAATAATGCGTTTTGAATTTATTAGGATACCATGTAATAGAAGGTCTCGTCATAGGGCCAATCGTCCAAGCTACAGTTCCCATTTAGTTAATGCATTCCCTGTAGCGTAGGCCATAGGGTGAGGTTAGCTAGGATCATTCATCCAATGTTACGGGAAGTCACGCTTCTATAGGGGAGCCCAGAGGAAACGTTCGCCTTAGCTAGATCCCTCGGGACATTTGTTTTTCTTGCCCCTTTGGCTTCCTTTGATTTCCATACTTGTACCGGAGATGCTTTGTGATGTTTTACGTTCTCTTTCTCAACTTGCTGTTCCCATGCGGGTTAATCCTGTGTTGGAACATCCTAACGCTAGGGTTTCACGCTGCTATCGACATGCTATATTTCCTATTCTCTTTTTCCCTAAAGCCTGGTGCCCGCTAGACAAACCAAAGTGCCTTTTGCAGTAGATGTTGCAGCTGGCCCTCTGACTAAGTTTTGTATAGTTAGGTACGTTCTCTATATTTTTTCCTGGCCGCAATTTCCTCTGACTAAGTTAATTTTGTACAGTTAGGTACGTTCTCTATATTTTTTCCGTTCTATTCCGCGAGGTGGGCTGCCGATAAAAGTAGTCGACCCAATCCGCGGGACTCCCGTACGTGTGGAGGGCCACGACTGGGGCGGCCCACTCAAATGTCTTTTTCTTCTGTCCTCTGTTCCTTTTTCTTGCCAGTAGTAGCGCATGCGGCCATCTGAAACTTTCCAGCACGATGGCTGAGATGAAACATTCCTACACTGATGCGACATAAAAAACCGAGTCGCACTGTTTGGATTACGTCGTTTGACTTTGGTTCGGTGGTAAAGCCAAGAATATGATGATAACCCGGTGCCCGCGTAACAACTTTCGTTGCCGCTAGCAGCCGAGATCTGACTAAACTAATCTGACTGCGTAGTCGTGGCCGTGACTTCAGTATGACGTCTATGAACATCGTGCTCTAATTTTTAAAATATTAAGCTTTGTGTACTTAAACTGCTCATAATAAGGAGCGATAGTTGGAAGTGCACTTTTGTCGCTTACTTTGGTGTGAAAATTGCAGTAGCGACTTGAGATTTTCGACAGTTATATATTGCAAAGGCTGAAGCCGTGCCGCGTCTACGAAAACTGATCATACTCTCACCATTTCATAAAGGCAGTTTGGACGTGGTAAAATTCCTCTACAGCGTGGCCAATTCTATTGAAATTTCTGAGCTTTTTCTAATTGCAGGTAGTAAGCGGGGCTAAGATATAGGACGAAAAAAGTTTCAGAAATGCCCATAGAATTGGCAACACTGTAGAGGAATTTGACCACGCCCAAACTGCCTTGATAAAATGGTCAGAGTATAGTTCAATTGCCTCTAGGCTGATAGCGGCAACGAAGGTTGTTACGTTGGTATCGGGCTTTAGCATACCTCTGTTGTAGCTAGGAAGTCAGAAAATAATGTATTTATGCAAAGGGCGTTTCAGAATTCTTTGAACAAACTTTCACCTATGGTGTCCTACAATGAAATAAGCGTATAAGCGTATTTTACCTCTATAGAGGCACGTCCGAAAGTATTTCGTTTAAAAGTTACGAAGAGTAATAAGTATATAAGAAGTGCGATTTAGTGCACTAGCGGATTACTTCACTTTACAGCAAAGAAAAAGTTGCAATTCGGGGCCCGGGTGTTTGCTTACATTGAACAGTCGGTATGCAGCACATCTACTTAGACGACAATGGACTAACTATAGAATAGTGAACTCACCAACGTGTGTTAATTGACGGTGTGGTGAAGGAGAATTATAAGAGCGCAGCCAGAATGTACAGGGTAAGATATCCCACCCCGTTCTCCTGGCACGGCGCCTCTTGATTCCTACCTTTGGGAACACTTAAAGATCTTGGTCTATGAAATACCAATTCTGTCCGAAGGAGAACTTACCTCTAGGATAATTGAAGGCTGTGCATGGGATTAGTGAATCACTTGATATCTACGCACGGGCTCGGTAATCACTCCACCAGCATCTTCACGAATGCATCGAAGAAGATGGGAATCATTTTTAACATCTAGGTACTGTAACTATCTATCCTAATTTAACCCCTATATTCATAAATATAAACATTCTGATTTTTAATTTTCATTTACTCGCCAGTGGCCCTTAGGGGTATGTATATACTGGTGGACCCTTTTCCTCTTAGAATATGCATGGGCGTCACTCGTCCAGGGGCTGACCCGAGTGCCTTTTCCGCAGATGTTGCAGCTGGCCGAAGTTCCTGCTGATGATGTAGTTTTTGCAGAGATAGAATCTCTATTTTTCCATTCCTGC
Organism: Parhyale hawaiensis; assembly: GCA_001587735.2. Taxonomy (NCBI): domain Eukaryota; kingdom Metazoa; phylum Arthropoda; class Malacostraca; order Amphipoda; family Hyalidae; genus Parhyale; species Parhyale hawaiensis. Next base: position 3,629,562 of record LQNS02277997.1, on the reverse strand, counting down.
TCCTCGATGTGGGCTGTTGAATGGGGGTGAGCAACCCATCCGTTGGGACTCTTCTACTATGTGAAAGACCACGGAAGGGACCCTACGCACGGGTGTTTCTTCCTTCTATCTCCTTCTATTTTCGTTTTTCGTTTCTTGCCTTGTGTCTCACGGCTTAGCGACTTGTTTCAGCTGAGTGTGTAGAGTTAGAAATTCTTTGCGCCTTAAGAAATTATTTCCTGTCAAAAGTGGTGCTCCTGGCAAAACTTGACACACAGAACTCCTGTGAGTTCGCCGTCATTTCTGACCTTTCAGCAGAAATGTGGAGACAAAATACTTGACGTGCGGGGAAATGCGGCTTAGAATCGCTGCGAAACTGATCACTAAACTATTAACGAGTCATACATCGCGTCCTAGTGGGGCACGAGACAATGCTTAGCCACGGAAATAGTTCGGTGCGTTGTGCTAGTAAAGTTGCTGCTACTACTACAACAACGACCCGTCGGAGCAGTTAATAACTCTTCTTAAATCTTAAAGCGTAACTTTTGAACAAACAGTTTCGGATATGCCTCTATAGAGTAGTGACATATGCTTATTTTATTAATTGTGAGGAATCTTCGGTTAAATTTATTCAGAGAATTCCGGAACACCCTGTATATATGCTATCGACATACTCCCCATTACTTCCTGATCTTTTCTGGAAACCCTGTAGTTATGGATGTCTAAGGAGGCTTGAATAGCTTAATTACCCAGTTGGCAATTTTTTCTGAGAAATCATGCGGTGTAACCGGGCTTCTCATTCATGGTTTAATATGTAGTGAAACGTGAGTGTGAATTTAGATTAGATAGGTGGCAGTAGATGAACCAATAGGCCCATTCCCAAAGAGACACTGGAATTTACGCCCCGGACCTCTATGAGATATTGCCATTATGTTAGTAGGATATATAGGACTGGAGAAAAGAAAAGAAAAGAAAAGAGAAAAAAATGGAAGAAATCCCTGCCAAAGAAACTATCATGAAAGCACGCAAGCACGATCAGGATCCGCTGATATGCGGAGCTTAGAGATGCCAAGCTGTGCAGTTGGAGCGGAAATGAGAAGAAGACGGATTAAGGTGGCCTAGAAAGCTTTGGCCGTTAAGAGTTTGCGACTCCTGGAAGAGGAGTTCTTAGCTGTGGAGGATGTCTCTCCCAATGTATGTCAAGACTATTTTTAAACGTGTTGACTGACTCCGCACTAACAACGTCGGAAGGAAGTCTATTCCAAATGCTGACTATGTAATACGGGAAGAACTGCTGACTTAAGGTCGTTCTTCGAGCTTTATGTTTGAGTTTTTGACCGTTGTTTCGCAAGCGATCATTGATTTCTCTTTCAAAGAGTCTCGTTGTAGGTACGTCGTTGAAGCCATTCAAATACTTTAATGTTTCTATTAGTTGCCCACTGAGTCGCCTTTGCTCGAGAAAGAGATTAGACCCAGTTTTTTAAGCGACGTTCATATGGCTTATTTCTCAGCTGGAGTATCAATTTCGTTGCTCTGCGTTGGACTTTTTCCATGTTATCGATATCTTTACACACATGAGGCGACCAGAATTGAACACCAAATTCTAAGTGTGGCCGCACTAATGCCTTGTACAAGGGAACGCC
>LQNS02277997.1:3578234-3592744 GCA_001587735.2 Parhyale hawaiensis | reverse complement strand
GCCTCTAGGAAGGCAGCTTTAATCGGCCTTGAGTAGTGCATTTCATTCACAGGCAACAGGTGTTGTTAAAGCCACCTCTCTCTTTTTATTTTATTTAACTATGGCAAGAATGGCAAAATCCGTGTATGGAATTGCAGCTGCTGTGGCGACCGCACGAGAGCGCAGACGGCGGGCTTTGGAGCACTGGTAGATGAAAGTTTTTTTGTTATTATAGTTATTACATTATATCAATTCTATAATTTATCTCATCTTTAAGATGTTCCCAGCACAGTTAATTGATGCGAAATAAAGTTTATTATAATGTTTGCAGTACGGTTTTAGTGACGCGTCAGGTCAGTCGACATTTCCAGAATTGTCAAAGGTCGAGGTAGTTCAGGAAACAGCAGCATTTAATCCATTTTTTTCTGGAAGATAACTCATTAAAATTGAACATTACAAACACATAAGAGGACTGCCAATGAATTATCTGCTTAGTATATCTAGAACAGCCACTGACGCTAATATACGTACAGAGCACTACGCTTCGAACGCCTTTCAAAGACTCGAACAGAGCGGCAAAAAAAAAAAAAAAAAATCACTTGATGCAATAATAATCCAGTCTTCCCTACGGTGGTCGTTTGACGCCGTGTCAGGTAACTCTATTCTAACGTTAGTTGATCTTTAACTCAGTCACAAAAGGGTCAATGGATGTTCTAAATTATCTAGAGCCCTTCAAATACAATAAAAAATTCTATGACCTCACTCCTTCATATAATAGGTACTATGTATTAGCCCTCCATTTTAAGTCCATTATATTTTTATTTTGTAAATATATTTCTTTCCTTGCTCCCTTTTGAACAATGCCATAGTCGCAAGAAAGGCTGAAGAAAGATTGCCTATACTGTCTCTTGGAAGTGTTAAAATTACCCTTAACTGCTATTTGATATGATGCCGACGACGGTGAATCGCGTATAGCTACAGTCCAGAACTGTTCCGGGACAAAAATAGGCTTTCATGAAAAATCTGTTTATTAAAAAGCATTGTTACAGCAAACATGCACCGTTACTTCACAAGCTAAAAAATCTCTGGTATCATATCTATAATGCTATTCCACATTTACAAGTATATAGCAATATTCTTAACAGTTGCTAGCCGTACTGCGGGCGTTCTTGAAAATATACTTTTTTTTTGTAATGGCGTGAAAATGCGGCGCAAGGTAAGCCCGGTGCCCACATGACAAGTTTCATTGGCGTACAAGTTTCATTGGCGTTAGCAGCCTACAGCCAACTCAATTAGTCCGTTTACGTAGGCGCGGCCTGGCTTCAGCTTACGCAAAATTCAACTGTATTAAAAATTTGTTGAAAATCTCAGTCGCTCCTGCAATTTTTACGCCATCGCAGCTGCCAATGGCGAACTTTCAACGACCGCTCGGTACGCTCCAAAGAATGAGCAGCTTATATCCACAAAGACAGATACTTTAGGAATTAGAGCACGATATTCATAGACGTCTCGCTGAAGTCTCGGCCACGACCAAGCAGTCAATTAGCTGAGTTGGCTCTAGGCTGCTAGCGCCAACGAAAGTTGTTGGTGGACACCTGCTTTTAGTCTCATCACTGTCACGTTTTTTGGTCAACACCATTTTCGGGATGGTTAACGGCACTCGGATGTTGACGAAAATCCGTATGACAAGATTAGTCCTGCACCCTGCCGTCGTGCCGACATTAATTAAGCGCTGAAAACCCCCAGCATGATCTTATCAGTACTAAAATACGCATTGTTTTGACAATAAAATAACAGTCACCTCACTAAATCTTGAATATCTTTAGAACTCAAGTGAAAACGGTAACACTCAATTAACTAGTGAGCAAATATTACTTAAATCATAAAAGAGCCGATATTTAGTGGGGACTACGATAACACGCATTGTAATGCAACGTACGCCGAAATGCTCGAACACAGTTGAATATCATGTTCACATTTTTCAGGACCTATGGGCAATAATTAAATGAGGTCTAACACCACGACGATGTGGCTGGATGAGTTTTGTACCAAGCACACAGCAAGGATGTGGTCCAGAATGGTTGGGTCAGTAGCACGCAGGCCTCGCACTCGAGAATGGCCAAGTGCAGATGTCCCATCGGGTTCATGCCGCAGAATCGAGCCTGAGCGACTTGTGATGAAACCATGGAAGAGGGATTCAGCAGAAGATCAAGGTAAGATTTGTTGCGTGATATTCTGATCTTCCCGCTATCGTTTGAAACCTCCAATCGCAGACTGAGTCATAGAATGTGGCTGGTGTAGCCTGGTTTCAGGATATCGATATCACACTAAGATATCACAAGCACTAGTTCGTGCTGCAGATGTATGTCAGCTTGTCCTAGAAGAGTGCACGGCTGCAGTCAACTACAGTTCGTCAAAAGCTCGTTTCAGAACACTATGTGTGAATTTGCAGCTTCGTTTGCTTTTCGGGAATCATTGAACGTGAGGCTTTGTCATGATGGCAAAGTGTTAATTCTTGGCAAAGTCTTTCGACGGTGTTCACTGCCGTCGAAACGCAAACGAAACTGGGGAGAAGTGAATATCTGCTTAGCGAATGGTCCGCCGATCGCCATATCCCGGTAGAACCAACATGCAAGAAATAGTGTACTTGGCGAACGAAAACAATCTCTTTGGAGAAAATTCTGAATCGTACCCGGTCAACTTCAGTGATATATTTAGTGGCTGTTATATAAAAGGTTAGCCGTGTTATCGTAACTTTCAATAATTTCATGCAAAAATGAAAAGTAATTTCCATTCTTAAATCGTAAAGGTAATATCCAGGAAATGATACTTGCTTCAGCAATCAGCTTACGTGAGGACTGTTCCTGGACTTCCCTGTGCCCCTCTATGTATTTAACACGCGCTATTACCACTGCCAAAGAGGTTAGGTTGTTGTCGGAATTTAACACTCTGTCTGTGACCAAAATAACTCAAAGCGTTATGGACGGATCTTTAGGAAATTTACAGGTAATGTTAGGTATGATAGGAACAAACGATTACCTTCTGGTGAAGATCCATCCAACCGTTTGCTTGTCTGCCTGTTGTTTTCTTGGTAACTTAGCTCAAACAGTTAGGAACGGATTTTCGTGAAATTTATAGAAATATTTAGGTATATTAAAATAGTAACCGACCAAACTTTTATGATGACCTGTCAATCAGTTTGTCTCAGTTTGTTTCTGTTTGTCAGAACATAATTCAAAAAGTTACAGACGGATCTTTAAGAAAATTACATGAACTGTTATTAATGTCAAGAGGTACAACTGACCAACTTTGATAAGAAAATATAAATACCGGTTTCACGACCAATTTCAATTACTCATCAACACTGCGTGGCTTGGAGGTACGCGCTCTCAAAGGCCACCTCTATTATAAGTACGTAATATCTCCTTACCTGCCCACTAAATGCAACAGGTGGAAAGACAAAAAGAAGCATTTACATAGTGAATGACTTGTTCACTAAAAATGTGAGTTTACACTTCAAATTGCTATAATTGTATTGGCAAGCTTAAGCTTTTGCAACCATTGCAATTTTAAAAAAAGAAAAATGGAATAGGAAGTCGATAGAATTTAAACACTGAAGGGTCCAGTACGATTTTGAAATGTAGCACACAGTACGTTCAGTAGGCAGTAAACGTAATTAACTTGATCCGAATAGTATTAGCAGAGCAATAAGCAAGCCACTTATAAAAACTGTAAAGTCTAAGGCCAAATAACCTTTATATCCTCTTCCAATATTGGTGATTGACGAATAGCATCCAAACGGCCGGAGTTGTAAGATTCGTAGGTTTTACAAGCGAAGTTTTCCATGGAGGACGTGCATTAAGAAGCCTGCTCAGCCATATCGTTGAATCAGAAAGAGCATTCACGTTCTGTGAGGGCGCCTCGCCACAAGAATTCACGATTCGACAGGGCACGTCGAGGTATTTAACTTCAGTAACGGTTTTCTAGCGCTTTTCACAAATTCATCAGTACTTCCCAGGCTTTTATTCTTGCCTATTTATCCAACTACCACAATCAATAAATAACTTCTTACATGGCGTTACGATATAACTATTATTGACATTTCTATTCAGGTATTAACTTTTATGAGGGGTAAGTTAGTAGTCAGTTCTCTCAGTACAAAGTAGTAGTAGAAATTTCACTAGCGCTTCCGTGGCACACTGCCTATATCGCGCCGAACTATTCCTGTGTTCAACCACAGGCTCGTGTGCCGCTAGGGCGCGAAGTATGCCTCATCTTAGATTAGAAGAAATATTAAAGAGGGAATTATTATTAATCTTACATAATATGTACTTTGAATAGAAAAGAGCAGAGCCGTAGTTAACGATAGCATTTATCGTGATGGATTCATCACAGTTTGTGATAGAGGTCACATCTGGTAAGAAAAGTCTTGAGGGCATTTCTGTTCAATTGGCCGCGAGGTCCCTCAGAAAGCCATGCTCGGAGGATGGAGTCAGCACCCAGACCATACATGTCCGGATAGCAATCCCTCCACTCGTTGGAGAAGGTGGGACACTCTGCCATCAGATGCAAGACAGTGAGAGATACGAGGCAGTCGTCAAAATAGGGTTGCGGGTGCATCGTCCGCAGATAGTCATGGGTAAGTCTCGTGTGCCCAATAAGTAGGCGGCACAGTACGACGTCCATTTGACGGTCGTCGCTATTTGACGAGTGCCACTGTCTGACGGTTTGTTTGATTTTTTTGTTAATTATTTCTCTAGGCCAGCCACTGGGACTGCTACAATTCGCGCAGGTTTCTTTTGATTAGTGGGCAATAGTCTTAGCAGGGGACTGCACGGTTTGCCTAAGTCACTTTAGAACGGAAGTCCTCACGAATCGAAACATAGGGCTGTGACAATATGCTTTTATAGACAGAGAAGTCGATGATAACTCCAAAATAACAAATGATATTAAGCATAGGTCCTACAGTGAACTGCTTCTGCAGGTTGTGTTACCGTCATGGCTTAAGCTTATTGTCGTTGTATGGGAGTTATCACCGACTTCTCTGTCTATAAGAGCATACTGTCATAGCTCTACTGATATATGACACAACCATAGTCTAGTCTCGAGCGTACAAGGGTTTGACAGAGGTATAAAAGGGTTTGCCGGTCGGCGCCCCACGACAGCGTCGTGAAGTGCTTGAGAGGTTGAGCCTACTCAACCTGTACAAAGTCCGGCCTAAATAAAAGTCAAGTCTATGAGAAGTTTGTATTTCTATATATAAATGATTCGGAATGTCATCGGTTTATCTTTCACTGTAAGCAAAAGAGTTCGGATCGTGTCTGTACTGACACACTGCACACCTAGCTCATATGAACTAGAAACTCTAGATACGCTAATGGATTAAATAACGCATCAAAACATTGAAAAGAACATACGCAAAAAAAATGCCCAGCAAGTAGGAACTTATGTATACAGAACGTAAATAGAAAATATTTAATGTGTTACCTCCGAACTGAATGCAAGACTTTCGTATCTTGTGCAAGAACCATCAATTTACTGTAGCTAGGTCATCATGACCAGGAACCAAGAGCGAAGAAAACATAAGAAAAAGACAGTGTTTATAAAAAAATTCCAACTAAAATCAGACGAGATTTTTAATCTTGTCGCGCCAGACTACCGCGTGGATATCGGCAAGAGAATACAAGTAAAAAGAGAAGAAGTCACTCCCCACTATACAAAATTATTCTACCCGTCTCGCCACTACACAAAATTAGAATATTTAAATGGCGCAACCAGCAGCACAGGTGCTGCAGTGTTTGGTTCACTGTATTCACTTTCTCCAATTCCAGAGCGCACTCTCGTTGCAACGTAAATTCATTTACAAGGTGTAGTCAACCGTTGGGACGTGATACACCACGTGCAAGCGACACGTTCATATACCAGGACGCGCAAACAGGTTACATTTCTTTTACAGCGAATCCCTAATATACTGGCAGAGTGCATATTAAGGACCACACAATCATCCTCTAAGTGTTGACCCGAGCACGGCAGTTGTTGCTTATGGCCGCAGTTCCAGCAGGTATCTATAGTTTTCGATATTAGGTAGGTCTTCCAAATTTCCCCTCCTGCTCAGTGACGGGGGTTACCGAAGGGGGTCAATGACCTAACCCACAAGATTTCTACCTGCTCTCTTGTGGGGGAGAGTAGGAGGGGTGTAGGCCCACCGCACGAATCTCCTTTCTTGCAGCATTTTTCCTGGCTAGTCCGTCGCCATCCAGCGGGAGAAATACAAAGATATTTGACCAGCAGCGCGATGCTGCTTACAACCGCTGCGTTAGCAAACCTCTCTTCTACTTACTCGTTGCATTTGTATCAGGAATGCGATATCCAACTTATCACAAAAAAGTACTGTTAGAAGACAATTCAATCAGAAGCTTAAGCCCGTACAACAGAGAAAGAAAACTTGATCATTAGTATTATTAAATGCGTTATTTAATTCTCCTCAGACACTGCCCTGGGGTTTGAAGGCAGGGAAAGGGACAAGTAGTACGCAAAAAATAAACGATAAGCGGAAGCACGAAGGAAAAGAGCGCCAGTAGTGGAGCACATATGGGACGAGATGAATGGAACAGAGATCAGTTCGTAACACTTGGTTCAACCATGAGCCCTCCGCAGCAGTGAACAGCTTGCCGCGCGGCCAAATGTAAATGCCTTTCTCAATAGACCAAAGACGTAATTAGATTGTTGCTCTCACCGACACGAAGCCAGGCTGCCAAATGCGATAATTTGGCGGACAGTTTCAACACAAAGATACGAGCCTGACATGAACTGCAAACGTAAACAATGGTAAGGGAAACGTTCAGTCGTCTGCAGCGCAGACAAAGAAACCCTGGACGTTGAAATCCAATATAGATTGCAGCCGTGGCTGAACGAACCCAAGGCTATGCGGCCGTGCCAAGTAAACAATGACGCGTGTGGCGTCAGAGGTGATCTCAGTGGAATTTGTTCTCTAGGTGCGAGGAGCAGTAGAGAAGAATTGCATACGCTGATTGGCTGAGATAACCTGCGGTGTCAACAGCGATGTTTGCTCATCACGTGATCTGTGTCCCATTAAATAACCTGACCTTAGTTCAGCCACGACTAAACCTACCAACATGCTGAATCAAGTTCGTGCAAAAATAAATCGTCAATAATACAAAGCACCCTAGTGACAGAACAGAAGCGATTCAGATTTAGAACTAAAACTAAACTAGCTACTAAAAACACGCACACGCATAGACTTAACTAAAACAATGGCTTCGAGATAAATTTAAATACAGTCATCGAGAAAGGAGGATACACACACACAAGCGCACGGTGCACATGCGTAAGAAACAAAGAAGGAAGTATAGTCAGATGTGAGACTACTATATTTAAGAGTGTCACAATTGTCAGATTTTAAAACCCGGGAGCAACCAAATTCAGAGTTTTCATACGAATAGTATTATTAAAATCCAAGTTTAGGGCTTGCCTTGCTAAGAAAAGCTTCCCAAAACGAGTGAGCCTTACTGCACATCGATGGAAAAACCTGCGGTAGCCGTGCTGGATGAGCACACCAAAGCAGGCAGTTCCCGTCGGTACACAGCAAAGCGCGCTGGTTTTGGGATACATTTTTTGTGTACCCGGCTTTCCCTGCTATCCAAAGAGAGCAAGAAAGAAGGGACATGTAGAGGGTCACGCACAAGTTAGAAGCCATGTACGGGAAGAACAAACGGGAAAGAAAAGATTATTGGCAGGATTATGAAGAGCCAAAAAATGAAAGCGGACAGGAAAAGAATGGCGGCATTAAAGCTACGGTAACCTATGGAATACAGCATCATTAGAAACATGGCCTTATACGTAAGGATAGTCCGCTCATTCTGCCTCCTTGTCCGCTATACATTAACGCAATAACACCCAAATTGAATGATTTTCGTACGAAGGTGGGGGAGTCTGAGGATAAAAGGTCCGACTCTTGGGAGTATTATTATATTATGGGTTTTACAGCATAGCCGACCGACTCTTGGGATAGCAATAGTAGCATGCGAAACGACAAAGACTCCAAGAGTCATTGGCAGCCTGGCACAGACTAAGACTCTAGAAACCGTCGCAGAGTGTGGTGCGACTGGTGCAGATTCAGCTGACCCGTCGTACCACAATCCAAGTACGGCCTAACCGACTCACAGCACACTCAAGATAACCGCACTCTTCTAATTAGACTGCAGCCATGACGTGATTTAGCACCGAACTTTCTGTTGCCCCATACTAACGACATCTGTAGAGGACAACGGGCTGAACAGGGATGACTCAGCGGCAATGCAATTAGGATTCCAGCAAGAAACCCGTACGTGCGTGACGTTGGGCCTATCTAAATAGGCCTAAAATGGTAAACATGACTGAAAAACGCGTTACATAAGCAATTTAACATAAACTATCATACAGGTTAAAGTAAATTAATATTATACAATCACATACGAATAGAGAATTATTCACCGATGAGATTTAGACCACACGGTAATAATGTGACCTAGCAATTCATGGCAGTGATAGTGGGAAATATTTTACACGTAAAATATATGTATGAAGTATTACCTTTATCAAACAATCGTAACAAACTAATTAATTGGTAGTTGCTGTAGGAGTGGAACAGCATAACAGCAAGTCGTGCCGGATAAAAAAACTGCTAATTGGCTAATATATAAGAGGTGCATTACTAGGATGAGCTTCGAACAGATACGTCGGGGCGGCAATGTTGGCAGCGAGAAGGGCACCTACCTAAACAGCTCGGAAAATCAACAATAAAAGCACCTGTATCTGGCACAAGTAATTTCAAACTTACTTCCAGTAAACTTGAAATAATATCGGAGCATATCTCAAACAGGGCTAGATTAGCATGATCTAGTTTTCATCACCGCACCCCTTCAGAGAATAAAAAATGAAAAGAAACCTGCGATACTAGGTAACTTCCAACGCATGCGACGTGAAGCTCTACACTACAGGAATTTTATTTTTCTCGGCGGTTATGCCGTGAAGTCTGTGTTCGTTAGCCAGTGCGCTGCTTTCGGCAGGACAGCAAGCCGCAAAGCAAAGAGAAAGAAAATATGTTTGCCTAACCTTACAAGTCAACCTCACAGCAAGAGTCGGGCCATATGCAAGCACCCCTGCGGTAGGCACCAAGGTTACTCCCCCTCCCCGGCCGGAAACGTGAACCGGGCTAGGTGATACAATCCACCAGAGTTATACAGCTAACTACTATACTCACTATTACGGTTGCAGCGCACATTCAAATTGTGGTTGAGCTTCGTACATAATAAAAAAATAATATATACCGTAAAGTTACCATAGTTTAAAGATGATAATTTGCAGTTATTGTTATCAAGATAAAAGCATACAGATAGGTTCATTTTAGTCAATTCTGCATCCTCCAGAACAACATCTGCAAGTAAGATACATAGGTAAGAAGACAGGTTTGAAAAGACGATAATAATAATTACCTGAAGAACTGACACCTGCAATGAAGTGAAATAAAGAGTATACTGCACTACAATAGAGTTTCAGTTCATAAATACTGCTGGCACCAACATGCATCTGGGAGTATGTATGCGAGAGAAACTTAGCGTTTTATGCTCAAGTGTTAATGCAATTACATCGATACGGAATTACAGCGATTTAACACTTTATAACAAACACCAAATGAAAAGGTTAAAACTTAGCAACATGTTGCAAAAGATCTCTTACATTACTCGAGCTGCCCGCACAACAAAATAAGCATGTTGACAATGGTGCCAATTGTTACCACGCAAGTCTCCAACATGGTCGTATTTCCATCAGCACTTACTGTCGAGGTGCAGCGTACCGCAGCGATACACAAACATAACCAACAGCAGAAATCATACAAACGCACTAGCGCCTGGCAATAAGTTCCACAACATGCAGCGCTTCAATGTTTCCATATAATGCACAGTACTCAGCAATTAAACTTATTTCTCACTACCTAGCGAGAAAGTATCCGGCATCGAGCCCTTAACGGCGGTATTGATTGGAACAGTTACGCCAAGACTAGCCAATCTGCGTAACTTATCCTGAGCAACAGCCTTGGGCATTGGTTCTGCAATTAAGGACAGAATACCATGAATAAATCCGACAGTAACCATCCTTGAGAAAAGTTAAAGCTGGTGAGCTTAGCCCATCTCGTTGGAACAGTTTCAACCAACGACACTTTGAGTTTCCTCTCAGAAACACATTCTGCAGTAGTCAGCACACCCAGGCCGCCACACGTTTCACGGCATCCAGCAACTATAAAAACCTCATCACGAAACAATAACTTCCACAGTATCTAACATTACAGTTATTATTACGGTAACCACTCATTTAAGCCTCCGTACGCCCGTCACACTGACATATGAAGATTCACGGTGCGGTAATCACTAAATTTTAATAAATACGAAACCAATGTTTACGGCACTCTTCACGACCGAGATAATCACTGCCGCTATTGAGAGGGAGATGCAATCAATTCATAGCTATTAAAAAAGGTGAAAATTTTCATTTATCGAGACACTGCGTATGAAAACCGTAAATACTCAAATTAAAATTATTTCCCTTAAAGGTTCTTATTAAGAAGAGAATGGCAAGGGTAACAACTCGCAAAGAAAGCATGATCAATCATGCTTTCTTTGCGAGTTTTTACCCTTGCCATTCTCTTCTTAAAACCGTAAATTTATCAGCTTATTTACAATCAACGCCTAAAACGGCTAACTAGTAAAATCACCAATTCTAATTAGAATTAGGCTAGTCGGCCAATACTGAGTGCAGTGGCACCCAATACGTACAAAAATACTTTGATGGAAGTTTTCCACAGCTCTGGTTGTCAAAAATCTGCGATATTCTCAAAGCTGGTCAAGCCGGGGGTTTAGAGGATGAACGTTCCTCGCGCAATGCGGCTACATTTCTTCGGGGTTTTTCCCACAGTACTAGTATGGGATTTCCCTCGCACCTGCGGAACTTCGCTTTTGCTTCGGTTGCTAAAACTATTTACTAGACGCTAAAACTCAGCATCTAAGCATGGACGCGCCAATTTATGGGAATTGGTGCACGTCAACACAGCTCAGTAGCCCTACTCTCACAAGTGGGAAGGGAGAGAGGAAGAAAATTGGGAGGATAGAGATGGAGGCGCGGAGGAAAAGAGCATACAGGAGAATCTCTCAACTCTAGAAGCTTCAAAATCGAACGTGGTTTTCACCTAATCTCCTAATTCGCAATATTCTCGGGGGACCGCCACCGCACAAATTATGACCTACCGTTTATCGATAAAACAAGCTCGCGCACACCGTCCTAAGGCAGCCTCCACTAGGTCAGGGATGTTGCTTAACAGATGTGAGAGAGGGAGACAGCACACCACAGTCGTGATGGTCCAGGTTAGGTTTTAGAAACTAGCTATAAAGATATGCAGTATATCAGGAACGTCTGCTACGGCAACATCAAGATCCTGTGCCTCAGCCAGTAACAAACTTCCTGAAATAGGCCAAAAAAAAAAATTATATCCCTCATCTGCTCGTACCTAAAGCCATGAACATTTTGACACCTGCAACGTTGTTACGTAGTCTTATCACAGTAAAAAAAATCAACAGAGCCAATAACTTCAGCGGTACCTAACATCGGCGTCCGGCGACAGGTCCCACGGTGACGGATGCATATACCTTATAATGTATATATACACACACACAGAAGGTGCAAGCACTGGCTCCACTACACCCGACACCAAGAGCACAATTCCACTGCTCACAGAATATGAGGACTACCATATTATTATTATTATTATAGTGGGTTGGCTTACTAGCGCCATATCAATAGCCCATTTTAACTGGTCCGAGGACTTACCATCGAGGTTTATGCGGAAGCCAATGCTCTAACTTTGAGTTATATTCTCCTTACCCAGGCAATGCTGTTTCCCTACAGGGGTGTTTTTATTATTATTATTACTTTTATTATTATAATATTGGTATTGCCCCATTATTTCCGAATTGAAGACGATCAATGGCGATCTAAGATGATGGATTTACTCGGCTAGAAAGGCGGAACCACTACGTTATGGAGTAGTGGGGTCTTATACTACAGTAGATATGATGGTAGAAGTAGTAAACACACGAGTTGTTATTTAGCTGTATCTTAATTCAAAGGTAAGTCATTACTGTTTCAAATGAAAGGTAGCATTTGAAGGGAATGAAGAAATCTGTGCAGTCAGCGTGTCTGTCATAGGATAGCCTAAGTAAGAGTTAAAACGTTGTTGTCGTCTGTATTTCAACTGGATATAACCCGGGATTCAACCCTGTAACGCCCACGATGACTATATGGTCCCGTTTCAAACACTAGTGTTCCTACTAAAACTGGCTATTTATTCGGGGGTTAGAGGGTTAAGATGAGTCCTTGACTTGTCAATAGATACCGTAGCTCTAATGTGGCACAACATACACGTATTGGGCACTACAATGCCACATACACATGGGTAGTGATGTAAGCGATGTCAGAAGACAGCGCCACAACAGGGCATGAGTCAATCGTGACCTTAAGTTAGAGTCGTGACCAGTGGATATGATTCATAGACACACGAAAATAATTTTCCTTAAATAGTATGGAAATTTCCACACAATACTGGCACTTGATTTTTTTTAACCCTACATGACCGGGGCGAACGATTTCATCGCCTGTATTTAATGCTATATCTACTATATATATCTCTACATAAATTCAGGTCATGCAAGGTTAGGTATAATGCTACAATAACTCACAGCAATCCTTAAAGACCTGATGCATACAGTTGGTAAGAATCGCGCCGATCACAAGCCCTGGTTACTTCACAGCGGTCCTAAGGGTTCAACGTCTTACATTGGTACAAGGCAACCTACGATCACACGACGTTCCCATGGTGCGCGCCATCCATTTCGTGCAACAAAAAAAAAAATCAGCAGCGATATAAGCAATTCACAGCACATCAGCAATGACGGGCAGTGGCTACCATAGGGGGGGGGGAGGAGTAACGGCACAGTTCTGCGCCAGGACAATTATGAGGGTTGCAATGCCTCAATGACTACTGATATCACGACATAACCATACTGTAATATTGGTTACCGTTCACTGGTGCCTGAAAGAAAAGAACCGAAAGCCTGGCGTATGGAACAAGGTAGGAATACCCTCTTTCTATAGTAGCCACCGGCCTTCACTTCTCAAAGTCTTGAATAAACATGATCATTGCGTTAAGGGCTGAGTCATAAACACTCAGGCTCCTCTCACTATAGGCAACATGAGGACAGCAAAGAAAGATGCCCATCCGATGGAGTAATAATTCATTGCAACCTGAGAATGAATTTTAGTTAGCTAATTATATTAAAAATTTGAAATTAACAACAACGATTGACACGGAAAAACAAAGCAAAACTAAGATCATTTGGCTTAACTAGTCTGAAACTTCCCACAGGGGCGGGCGTTTGTTTTGCGCTTTTGGATCGGGCTGCAGGGGTTAGTCGCAAACAGACTCCGTTTGAGACGGGATAAAACTACTTTTTATGTAGAAGGATAGAAAAATTCTGCCTTTCGGGAACAATTGGTTTGGTGGTCTTAAAGCCATAAACTTGATTCGTAATGGCGAAATCATCGCTCCTCTCTGAAGCCCCGGCTTCGTTAAGCCTAACGAGCTTAGCTGAACCCTATGAAAATCGAAGACACAGCAAGTTTCCCTATACAAGGATACGCAGACTAAAACACAGCAACTTAGGGAAGGAATGAGGCGCGGTCGCCAGTACATAAGCTTGGTGCTGTAATAGTAGTACATAGTAGTATAAGACGATTTAAGCCTCCCTAAATAAGTGCTAAGCTCTTCTATAGAAGAAAAGGAAGGGACATATAGTATGTCGATAGAAAAACGGGAATCCCATGCATGAAGATGCTCCCACACAGGATCAACGAGCATGGGAACAGCAAGTCGTAAAAGAAGAGGAAGAACAGAAAACAGTAAGATCAGTAGGGGTACGATAGTGAAAGGAAGCAAAGTAGGCACGAAGGACAGACGTCTCGAAGGCCTAGCTAATGGGTTAAGGTAACCTACACAGTAGGGTGGAGCGTTTTTCAACTTTTTTTTTATTTTCCATAGTGGGTAGTTTGGAAACGTTGCCAAATGGGGAGAAAAAAATTGTGATAAAAGCATTTTTTCGTAGACGGCTATCTTTTACCGACCCAAGACCCATGAAGTTTGAAAAAAGTGCTCTGTGGGTGAAAAAAAAAAAAAAATTTCCCTAAGCAGTAGCTACACATCAGAGAAACACGCACGTAAAGTTTTAGGCAGCCAGTGCAATGCTAAGTGGGTTATAACAGGGCGATGAAGAGGTCCAGGCCTCTCACTGATTCTGCATGTGAGCTTGAATATCTAGCGTCAAATGGCATTTTCTGCAGCACTGCTACAATATACATGGATGTTTTATAGGAGTAGGGGCGGCTGTGGTCCCTACCTCCATGTAGATTGAAGCAGTGCTGCAGAA
>LQNS02277997.1:3505724-3519654 GCA_001587735.2 Parhyale hawaiensis | reverse complement strand
TCAGCCTGATGATGACGCTTGTGCGTTGAAACGTAGCATATAAATTTTAATTCATGGAGGTAAATGACTTTTTATTGACTTTATCACGCCTTGAAATAAAGAATTTTAGAGTTGTTGAGAAATTAGAAAAGGGTCAATGATTGAGAAGTCATTTTCGCATATGGGATGGTCGCTTTGCTCCGCATGTAGGCGGGGAGTTGAATGTGAAGGTTTTGCAAAGTGGTACACCGGTTCGACTGGATACACCTAAATGATGGTCAATGCGGGCTTTGAAAAGTCCAGTGCTACCGATGTACGAGGCATTGCATCCTCTGCATTTGAAATGGTAGAAGTGGTGTGGGAGGTTTGTCTTGCAAGCCAAGCTGCAGTGCATCATGGGAAATGGGCTTGTGACGTCATGAAAACCTAGTACATTTATCAGTAGCTATTTTGCATTGTTTCTTTATCATTTCATTTGAGCCTCCATAGTATCCTTCATGTCTTATAATCTTATTAGTTGCAGAAAAATATATATTAAAGTATTTACGAACGTTTTCAGCTCTCTAAAGGATAAAATTTCTTCATTATTTAGGTTTTTCTTTCCGTAACACGCACGCACTCGGTCGGAGAGTGTCGGTAAAATGTCGCACTAAGCTGTGCCGTCGCGTACGCGTCATTAACATATCCTCCTCCCCTAATCGTAAAAACAACAGCATCATTGGAAAAATTATGGAATTAACATTCGCCAGTTTCAAATACATAATTCCGAAAGAAAGATTAGGTATGTGGAATACGGTTAGGTAATTTTTTTTTTTTGCAAGTTAGGTAACGCCAACCTACTGTTATACTACTCTAACGCGCGCAGATAAAGCAGCTGATGTTTTTTTTTTAATTTTACTGAACAATTATACGGCTTCTGTGTGTAATATATAGACTTTTGCTTTAATATTACTTCGGCGGAAGGAAAGTAAATTGTTTCTTTGGACCTTTAATGTTTTTCTTACAATTATGTTTGAAAGTTTGTCTATCGCGGTGTTCAATCGCTCGCATCTGAGTCAATTTTTGTTGCAGCGGTTTGAAATTATAGAGGATAGCAGATCACTGGTAGAAGACAAAATAAATCGAGAACATTGCGGTATTCATTCATATCATTCCATCGTCAGAATGTCATATTACTCTCAATAAAACTCACTTGATTTATTGCATTTTGAAGACGCTAAACTTATCTCTAAAAGTGCTTCTGACACATGAGGGCATTAGCCGGCTAATTTCATCTGCTCTTTTAGAAGCCTACAAGCCTTCAAAATTTTATCCTTCAGAGAGCTAAAAGAAAGTTTATGGATGCTTTGATACATATTTTTGTGCCACTATAAAGATTGTAGGACATGAAGGACACTCTGGAGGCCCAAATAAAATGATGAAGAAACAATGCGAAATTGCTACTTATTGACAACGATTATATGACGTCACGAGCCCATTTCCCATGATGCACTACAGCTTGGCTCCGCCCCGTGGTTTAACCTGCCAGTCTCATAATCCTTGGTTTTAGTGCATCTAAATCAGCTCAAGGAATCCTTGAAAAAATGCGCGATTTCATGTGGACTGTCAAAGCTTGAGTAGTTTATAGCCCAAACAACAAAGTAAGAACTTATTAGCCTTTTTCTTACTCATAAATCTCTACTGCCCACAAACTTCAAGAGTTGTTATGTAGTAGCTAGTAGTAGTAGTAGTAATAGTAAAGGTTTTACTAGCGCTTCAGTGGCACAATGCCTCTATATCCCGCCGAACTATTCCCATGGTTATCCACAGGCTCGTGCGCCGCCAGGGCGCGAAGTACGTCTCATTCTACATTAATAGGAAGCATTAAGGAGCGACTAATATTAATTTTACATAAAGTATATGTATTTGGCAAACAAGGGGATACTGTCATAGTTAGTGGTGGTATCTATCGTGATGGGTTCATCACAGTTTATTGTAGAGGTTACATCTAATAAGGATGGTCTTAAGAGCATCTCTGTTAAATTAGCCTCGGGGCCCCTCAGCAAACATTCCCCGGAGTATGGAGTCAGCATCCTGTCCATAAAGGTCCAGATAGCAGTCCCTCCGCTCGTTGGAGAAGGTAGAGCAATCGGCCGTCAGATGTAAGACGGTTAGGGGTACGACGCAATAGGGCTGCGGGAGCCCCGCTCGCAAATAATCATGAGTAAGTCTCGTGTGCCCAATACGCAGGCGGCACAGTACAACGTCCTTTCGACGGTCGTCGCTATTGGATGAGTGCCATTGTCGGACGGTTTCCTTGATTTTTCGTAATTTATTGCTTCTCTGGGCAAGCCAGTGGGACTGCCATAGTTCGCGCAGGTTTCGCTTGATTTTGTGCAGTAGTTTATTGCTTAGCTAAGTAGTTCATGGTTACATTTCTTTGGACTGACAACTCGAACTACTGCTCACTGAGTGCTCGTGTTAGCTTCACTCAAGGTAGCTGGCTGTAATTTCCGACTTTCTAGAGCTTGCTGGTCAAGAATCTAAATGGCATTTTCTCCATAACTACTCTTAGTAAATGTTTAAGAGAGCGGCTCGGGTGACTTCAATTTTTTATACGTTAAATTGTTTTTCCTACGCCAATTATCAATATTGTACACATTTTAAGTCCGCGTAGAATGTTTTTCTTAATTATAACGTGTTAAACTTATTTTGTCCTATATCAAAGTGAAGGGTGACACCGCGAAACGGTGTAAAAATGTTTACCGTCACGCGACGGACGATCGTCGGTGTCTCGCTTTGGACGAGTGCAGCTATTTTGCTACATATCTCATTATTAAGCCGTACCGAAACAAGTTCAAGCGTCTCCATTATTTTCTACAATCAGCTAAAGAAGTAAAATTTTATTGAAATCAAAGATCACTTCTATAAGGTAAGTTTAGGTAGGCTACCGCGTTTTAGGAAACGACTGCGCTTAGTTACGTAAGCCGGTGTGATAGGGGTGCAACCCAAACAATGAAGCCATCGGTTAGGCCGAGATCCTAGGTTAGGGAGGCAAGACAGGTTCTGCTAGCAAATATAGGTCCCTAGAAGAACATACCTTGCCTAACCTAACCTTGGTTCTCGGCCTAACCGATGGCTTCACTGTTGGCAAGCTTCCTCGTTAGGGTGGTGGTAGCAGTCAGCCTGTCGCCTTCACTTTTATAAAAGAGAAAATAAAAAGTTTAAAGAGTTATAACTCAAAGAAAACAATATGCGCCCACCTAAAATGTGTATAACATTGATATACATTGTAAGAAAAACTATTTTTGTACAAAAAATTTGGAAAATCACCCGAGCTCCTCTCCTAAATATTTACCCTACTCTTTTGATAGCATTGCCGCAAACATGCCTTGGCTTGCAAGCGTTGCACTGCCCAAAAAATGGGTTTTCTACCGTAGGAAATAGACACTGATTGCATTGATTCAGTAGCTTTCTTATTTCTGAGCAAGTTAAGTTCATGTGAAGTAAATTGTTAACAAAACTGTTTAACAATTTAAAATCAATCATTGTCAATGAAACTAAACCGTAGTCCCCAGAATGTGAAGCGGTTAGCCGTTCTATCTCGGGTGCAACAGACTTGAACTGCTTCAGTTGATTTTTTCTTAACCCTGTTTTTCTCACAACCTGATCGACGGTGACTAATCGGTTCAACTCATAATTAACATTTACTGGGGATGTAAGAGGAACTACTTAAAGATATTTCGACATAGTACTGCTAGTCTTCGGTTGCCAACATACAGAGGCCTTCATACCTGTATAGTGTAGCTACGCTCCTGCTAAAAGGTAAGATCCCATTGATCGCACATCCCCTTTAGGAAACCGACATGTCCTAGCTACCTCCGCCATGGAGGTTATGTTTACGTCGGGTTTGTCTGTCGGTTTGTGTGTCTGTGTCTTTCTGTCTGTCACCAAGATAACTCAAAAACTTATGAATGGATTTTGACAAAACTATCAGGAATTGTGAGGTATGTTAGGAGGAACAGATGATTAACTTTTTGTGACGATCCGTCCATCCTTTTGTTTGTTTATCAGCCTCATTTTTCTCAATGCCATAACTCAAAAAGTTATGGAGAAATTTTTATGAAATTTACACGAGTTGTTAGGTATATCATGAAGAGTAAATGGCCAAATTTTTGTGATGATCAGTTTGTTTGTGTATTTGTCCTTGAGTTTGATTTTATGCTTGTTCTTGCTGTAAATAAATTCCCTTAACGGCTGAAAGCAGTGCACGGCTGTACTGGACCACAGATAGCCTGAGCTACGGTAACATAGACGGAAAGCTCTTAGCAACTGCCTCTATCCCCCCCCCTCGCTCCTCCTCGACGGTACGTCCACATTTCTGAGTACGCCAGCAACCCAATACCCAGAGGACTATTAACGGAAGAATAATGCCAGCCCTGCATCACCGCAGAGCAATACTTTCTTCCTGGCTTGGGAGAGAACGCCCGACATCGTGGCAATGAGTGAAGCAATAATCTTCACGTCTCACCTACTGGAGATATGTTATTTAATTGAAGACGTCCCAGCTCTCTGACAGTAGCTACATCAATATTTGTCATAAGAAATACTATAACTAAGTCGAATTACTTCAGCTTATATGATACTCGCATGAAAGCCTTGCAGATTTAATCCTCTATAATAAACGTTTCGCTACGTTGATGGACAATGGTTCAAGAAAGGCGTCTTTCGAGAACTAAGGTCACACTGAACTTTTCTATAATCGAGTTCTCAGTTGGTCCATGGATTCAGCAATTCGCTAATTGAGTCTTCACAGACTCAGGTAATTCAGTACTTTATATAAGCCATGGTTCAAGAAGAGAGTTCGCTTCTATTCAGAGGCAGCACTGTACCACAGTTTTTCTAAAATACCTGAAGAAGCCGAGTCCTGTGGGGTCGAGAGTAGACAGCGAACTTGCCAAAGACGTCATGCTTGGGACACAGCCCTGCTGCTGTGGCGGTGTGGGTGCTGCGTGAGGCGTCTTCTGTGCGGCGATGCTCAGCTTCAGCTGAGGAGCTTCGTCCTGCAACTGACGCAATGAAGAAACACTACAAGGGCCAGTGCACTCCTCAAACGTTTCAGACAATGCTATTCCTTTCAGAAATGGCTCAACTCTATATGACCGACTGCGTACTTTTCTTGACGTTTTCAACAAGAGTATTCCTTAGACACAACCAAGCTTGGGTTCGGCTGTTTAGGATCGACCCGTGAAAATTCACACGGACACAAAGACCATACAGACGACCACCACCGTCCTTCATAGAAGTTAGAAATATCAAAGAGTGCTACTGCGGTGACAGTACTAAAATCGTACTATGGCAGCTGAAGTCAGGGGGTTAGAACTGATCGTGTTTTGGTTGACTTACGACTCATTAGACACCAACTGTTACGCGATGGAAGGGAAACGAACAAGAAGCATGAAAAGCAATTTATTATTATGATACATTTATTTAAGAAAAACCCCTTATCGACGAAGTGGATCTCAGAGTTCACTTTCATATACTATAGCATTTTCCAACAGCAACTGAATTATTGTTGTTATTATAACATTACAGAATTTATTATTCTTTTTATCACTACAACGATGATCAAAGAGACGCTAGCCGTAAAAATGAGACGAGAGAAGAATAAAGGTATTTCAAGAATGGATAATCTTGAGCCTTACCATGGGCAGCACAAGGAGGGTTGCAGGACATGACCAGAGGGAGGTGCAGAGGGCCCCGGAGGGGGTCACAGTCCAGCGAGTGAGGCAGAGCGAAAGGATCCGAGGGGATGGGGAAGAGGAACAAGTTACACGAGCTCGCGCGACGCTGCCACATGCTGATCTGTGGAGAGCAGAGAGAGATGCTTTATTGATAGGTATATAATTAAAAGTAAAGGTAACGTCAGCGTGACTGCACCCCTACTGGGAACCCACAAGGCAATGGGCACTGGTTCGTGTTGCAGAAAAAGGCCAACTAATGCCAGAGGAGTATACTGCAGCAGTCGATCACAGATCGTCAAGAACTATAGCACTATCAACGGAAGCTTCTTGTGGAACGACCCGTGCCCCTACCCTTCTGTTAAAGATAAGTAGGTACCCCCACGGCAGCGGTGCAGATCCCTATCAAATGCTGAGCCAGGGCAAGCGCCGTAAACAGCTTGCTTGCCTGGGTTGGCACTCGAACGTTCAACGTCCCGTAGATTGCTGCTACCACAAATGAAGTGCGAGAGGTGATGTTTTCGTTCAGTATATGCTTATACTGTATATATGTTTCTATTTACAACTGGTGTTTTTGTACCCAAAGACGGCTAGAAGAAATGAAGCTGTGACCAGGCACCAATTTTCTGTCACTAATACTGAAGCTTGTCAGGTGCCAAATGTAGCAGATGACATTCGAGGGGTTTAACTTTGCGTTACTTATCTTCAGAGTGCTGCATTTTTTAGGTTTTGCAACTTTGCCTTGAGGATTCAATTACATTTCCACAAAATTTCAAGTTTATTTCACTTCCACTGGTAAGACTGCAATGAAATAGATTATTTGGCGATACAAAAAGATTGGTTAAAATGTTCAAAGAGCTGACAGCACATACAGCGAAATATCTTGCTTTAAGATGATTATATTCCTAGTTTAAGCCTGCCTACCCAGAGAGTACACTGTGATCCAATGAGAGGAAGGAAGAAGGGACAAAGAACGTCAAGAGAAACGTGCAACCCATGCACGAGTCAACGAGCATGGGAACAGCAAGTCGGGAAAGAAGAGGAAGAAGAGAATAAAGCATGAGCAAGTAGGAGTATGAAATCTTGAAGGAAGCAAAGTGGTTAGGAAAGACAGACGTCTGAAGGCCTAGCTAATGGCTGAGGTAACCTACACAGGCCCCCGGGGTTGCCAGGCCCCATAGCATAGGATGGGCGAATCTAAACTAACCCACGGACCTTAAACTAACCTAACCCTATGGCCCATCCTATGCCCCCTGAGGGGTCTTGCTTTAGGATTCTCTGAACGGTAATCAAAACTTAAAATCACTGGCAACTGGGCTGAGGACTCACTCCAGGTACGGGCAGCGGTTATGACATAACAGCCACCTGCTGGCATAAGGTCGCACTTGCGATGTACCTGAGAGACCTACACAGTAACACTTTGCAAATTTGACTTCTCTCACACACAAAGCTATCATCACAATCTCTAGCAGGCAGTCAGGAAGTGGGTTGACGTAAATTTAAAATAACTAAAACTGCTGGCACAAAAGCTTTTAGTACCAACCTCTGCCATCGTGGGAGAAGACTTTACTACACAGGGCGTTCTAGTTATTTCGAATAGCTGAAGCCTCCGTCTCCACTATCAAGCCAATCTAATAGAGGAAGAAACAAGCGACATACAATACGACGACAGAAACGTGGAACCCATGCACGAGGGCGTTCCCACACAGGATCAACGTGCAAGGGAAGAGCAAGCTGAATTAGAAAAGGAGAAACAGAATAAAGCATCATCAGTAGGATTGTAAAAGGGGAAAGGAGCAAAGGGAACACAAAAGAAAGACGTCCAGATGGCCTAGATGAGGTTATGGTTGCCACTCCCCACAATATAGGATGGGCGAACCCAACTGCCGTGTATGTAAATACGGTGCTTTTTAGAGCCATTGCCATTTCGATTCCTAGGAAGAACAACTACGGAGTTGACGAGGCATGTAGGCCCGCAGGCCGACAGCGGCTCACTCTCTTGGTATACTCGGACGCCTGATGTGGCGACAGAGCTACTGACACATGCTGAGGTCCGCTCTAGTGTATATTGTGAGCCTACTGTAGCAGACCTGGAGGTGTTGGTGAGTGGTTCGACCTAGGAGAGCTGGGAAACTGAAGCCTAAGGCCTTTGCTGTTGTTAGCAGTAGGTTTGCAGCTCCGCACTTGTACATATCTCTCCCCCGTTTGAAAGCATTGTAAATACTTGCTTCCCGATTTCCCCGTTTGTAAGTATTGTAAATACTTGCGTCCTGATTTTCCTTTCTCCATGTAATATATTCCCACCAATTGTATATATTTGATTTCACCTCTCCTTTTCCCTGATTGGCGGCGAACCTCTGGACATATAAGCAGTGCAATTATAGCCTGGATCGTGGCGACTTTACGTTACTAAGCGTTGTGGGACTAGAACAAGGCAGTGTTGATTTCGCATTGTGTCCCTCGGGGAAATCGCTAGCATACGACTGTCGCCAGGCTGACTTTTGCGCTGTTGCCTCCCGAGTGTTGCCGTTGATCAGTCAATACAGCAGGGCAACCTCATTCGAACGCAACTTGACCGACAGCAGTATTTCATAGGCGAGTGATTGTGCCGAAAGCAAAATTTCAGCTTTCTTTGGCCTGACCTTTGACGGTTATTAGTGGCCAGTGTGAGTTAGACCAGTGTATTAAAACTAAGGACTTTGCTGTCTGAACGCTAAAAGGGCCTTGCTCTAGTGGATACGTTCGCAAGAGTGACCCTTTCTACTGTAATAAAGTGTCACTTTGCAGCCAATCCCTAATATCGACTATACGAGTGCAAGCCAGCAGGAGTGGATACACTGAGGGTTTTATGCTGTCAGAACAGTGACAGGTCCTTATTGGCCTTGCTTGGAGAAAGGGAATCGCGGGGGTAATATTCTGTGCTGATACTGCTCTATTAAGCAAACAACCATTTACTTGAATTTGGCGTTAATTCAGCTACTGGCAGATAAGATTTTGCCTCTCAGCGATTGTGCTGGCCTATACCATGAGCCTACAGACCTCTCAGATTCGTCCTATATTTTCCCTTCTTGCGACAACTTTCCCAACATTGACCAGGCTAGGCCAGTAGGGACAGCGTTTTTGGCTCGAAGAAAGAATTCAGGTTTTTAGCTAGCGAAGTAGTGACCTTAACTGGCTCATTGCAACGCCTTTCGTCGGAAGTCAAGTAGAGCCTGCTTTCGCGGTCTCGGCAGTGCCGTCATCGTTGGTTAGGTTTGCCAATCTCTCAATAGCCCAGGGTAAGACACGTAAGGTGCCGCAACATAGTTTACAACAATAGTTTACTGGTCAAGTGAAAACTATAGATTACAGGGTTATACAAAGGCATACTACCTGATTTGAGACAGCCAACTACACAGTATTACAGTACATTAGAGTGTTGAGAGTCACGAGGCTGTACAGTTGTTCGTGGAGAGGTGGTGCGACTACGGTTGGTAAGACATTCGTAAGCCCGTCCTTAGTCCCCTGATAACAAGACCCGCGTAGTAATTCATCCTTTAGCGCGACCCCACAATGCTCCGAGAAGAAGAAAATGACATGGACTCTCAGGGCTGCATTAAAAGTCCATCACCTCACGCTAGTACACTAGGTGCCACGGTAGCTATATACATATTGGGAGAGACCCTTGACACCGGATCGCCGCCTAATATTGTTCTGAACAGGTCGGCGATCAACCGGGCTAGGTAACCGAGTCCAGGGGAAGTGGCGCAAGGCTGTAAGATAGCGATTAGGAGTTAAGGTGAAGGAGAATCAGGACAGGACAAGGACGTGTGTGGCAAGGATTGGTCAGGGAGAAAAGGGACCCTTGTGTGGCCGGGGTGTGCGGTGCAACGGCTGTAGCTCTAGCAGTTGTTGCACATGTATGTTAGCGCTCTAACCGCCCCCCGCCCTACACCACCTCCCTACCACAAGGCTCATCAAAATAACTTAAGAAACTCACCAGTTCCGCTACAAGCGCGCCACTGGCGCACATCCAGCGTAAGCTGAAGAGATACGCAGAGTCGCAAGAGAAGGAGGATGTGCAGACCATATCCCCCCACTCGCTCCTCTCGCTGCGGTTGTTGGGGTCGATGCTGATGGGGCCGAGGCTCATCAAACGGCCTGCAGAGAACACCGCAGAGCAAATTTATATATAATCTCGCTAGGTACTACAAAGATGTCCAAGACTCATTCGACACGTGTAGCTTGTCAATAAGCGCTTCCAGAGAGTAAGAAGACATGTAGTCTCCACTACAGCAGTGTATCCATAGCGGGATGAAAAGCGCAGTTTTCACTGCAGTGGTGTTTCAAGAAAGAAAAAGGACATAAGCTACGGTATATCTCCTACTACAGCAGTGTTTCCGGAGAGAAAAGGACATGTAGTACGCCAAAACAAAAGAATGAAGACATTCGCAAGTTGGGAAAGTAGATAAAATACAAAATAGAGATCAGTAGAAAAACTATGGCGCCATTTTTATGGAAGGTTTCATGACCTGCATCCTCCTGAGGAAGGGTAAGTGCCCCTACGGCTGCTATGGACGCCCACCAAGTGGTGTGAGTTCAGAACGTAATCGTGCTGCTAACGTGTACGAATGATTGCTGTACCGAAGACCTTGTGGCCCCCTTCTATTCCTGTGGAATACTTACTAGAAGGATTCCTACAGATACGATAAACAAGCAAACATTTTTATTCCCATTGCCATACGGCTGCTGAAGACTCATTTGATATGTGTAATGGTGACTGAGAGATTTCTAAAAAATATCTGGCGAGACAGAGAATAACTAGAAATGCATCGACGTCGCTGCAAAACTGCTATATATAAATTCCAGTAGGCGAGACAGTCTGGCCGGGATTTTGGGTCACTGACATCATTGCATTCTTGACAAGACATTCATAGGAAGCCAGCTAAATAGTGGGATACAGCTAATGAAAAGACGACTAGCTACTACAGTATACATTTTTAAATATTCCAACCGCAAAGGAGGAATCTCCACAACATGATCATAGTGGTACGTGCAAGCAATTCATAATATCAAAGGACAAAATACAACTACAGTAATTCGCAAACACTGGAAGAAACGATAAAGCGAGAGCTCATCACACATTAAAGGGTCTCAGTTCATCAATTATGCTACTATAACAACGGGTTTATCACCGTACCTTCTCATCAGTAGCCCTAATAGCGCACCTGCTTAGTAGAAGGCAGCACTCAGGCGACGAGCAGCATTCAGAAATAAAAAAACTACGTAAACAAACCTGCAGATGTCCTAAAAGGCTGCTGTAGAGACGGCAACTCCGACTGAAGAAAGTCTGGGAAGAGCCTGCGTTTACTGCCAGTTCCGGGAGCTTTAGGGTCCTGCTCCGATAACGGGGAGTCCACGAAACGCAATCCACAATCGTAGGCATCGACGGGTTTCATTTCTACTTCATGGAATTCCTGACAGTAAGTGTCAGGATTGCTGGTCCTGTCCTGCTCTTTATCGCCCGTAACGAGAAAGTATATATAGAATCCGTAGTACACAGTGACGGACCGCCTGCCTGAGGCGTGTCGGATAAAATCTTCGGTGCAGAGGCGCTGGAAGAGCGACATGGCTTCCGTATGCGTAGACACGTTACGAACGCGTTCCAGTAGCCATGACACGGCATCCGTGGACAAGAAGGACAAGGGCGGCAAGCTTGGGTGCGGCGGGCTAAAGAAATTAATGCCAGTGCCAGGGGCTCTCATGGCAGCAGCAATGTCGCTGAGGTCCGAGGTAGCAGATAAGATCCTTTGGTCCTCCGCCTGGAGCAAGGAGCTCTGAGACTGGGCCGAGGACACGGTGGAGTTGGCAATGCTGGCGCATGAGGCCGAGTCTGTGCCGTCAATGGGACGCTCCTTGGGAGTGGCAGCGCCGTAGGGATCTGACGCAGTGGAGGACTTCACAGCGCCACCGCTGCTCATGACCCGCTCCCGCACGCTGACGCCACTGGCAGCACCTGCGCAAGAACTGGGACCGAATTCACGAGCGCTGGCGGTTCGCTCTCGTACGCCACCGTTGCCAGCTCCACTCGAGGCGCTGGGGCCCACTGCAGAGGACTGGCCTCTCGCCTTCTGTACGACCTTGCGCTTGATTCTGTGGAGCATTTCGAAGAATTTGAGGAAAGATTCGTTGACGGTTGCGCGCTCTTCAGCACTAAGACGGGGGTACACTCCGGCATCTGGGAAGTTGCGCCAGTTCTCCATGAGACGCCACTGTATAGAGCGGAACAAGTCGGGAACCACTAGTAACCGCATGCGCCAGTACTTCAGTTCCTGTGAAAGTAATTAACATGTAATATAAGACTCAAGCACTTTGAGTAAAAGTAGACAAATGTCATAATTATTATAAATTTATGTTGTCGTTAAATTTCCGAAGGGAACTGCATCCTAATATTCCTGTAAGCACCTAGTAGTGCACTTTCATGACGGATCATGGATATTTGCAAGCTGTGGTGATTTGTGCGCGGGACAGAATCAATAAACATCAAATAACTCACCTCGATGAGAGGACTCTCGAAGGAGTCCGAGTAGAGGCTGACGTAATTGTCTAGATAGTTCCATTTGTAGCGGTCCAGTCGCTCAGTCTTGAACTTCGTGGTGGAGAGCTCGTAGCCAGACATGTAGGGAGCGCAGAAGCGGTACTTGTAGTCCTTCTTGCGAGTCTCTGACATGGTGCTGTAATAAGCAACTTAAGCCTTAAATGACGAATTATAAGGACAGCGTTCACTTCTGCTCTTGAAGCTTTCTGTAACGCTTCATGGAAACACACACACAACACACCGGTGGAGCGTTTATTTCTGTGCCCATATGTTCTCGTTTCTGTACGATCCAATTCCCGTTGATTCATTTTCATCCTTCAACATTGGCTCATTAAGATTGGAGGTAGAAAACCGTATCATGATCAAAAGTGAACCTTTCGCCAACTGGAATGTACGAAACCCGAAGCCTGACTGTATTTCGGATAATAATTTCTACCAATCATATGATCAACGAAAGTACCACTTTTCAAAAGGGGGCAAGATTGTGTCTATAGTACACCTAAGAAACAGGTATTACAGACTCGTGTTCCCATGGAGCCAATTAGCATCAGGCAGCAAGTAAAGCTAATATTTAAGAGACTTAATGCAGTTCCGAGCATCACTTAATATTGGCATACTGTGCATCTTATCACCAGCTTCACGAAACACATGTCAGCAGAAAACAACATTAAAAAGTATAAGTGCATTTCCATACATCAACTTATATCAGCACAAATATTATTACGAGCTTCATGAAGCTGGATACATGTCAGTAACATTCCGAGTTCAGACTTAACACAAAACAAACCTGGGCCTGTACACGTTGATCTCAATGCGATTGTTGCCAACGAGCTTGAGTTTATGGAAGAGAGTTCCAATAGAGAGCTTGTATTCGAAAGCTGGCTGGGACTCAGCCCCTCGCGCACTCACTGCTCCTTCCTTAGGCTTGCCGTCCACACCCAGGGCCGGCATGGTGGGTGATCCTGGATACCGCAGCGCTACGCTGCTTCCAGCGACGGTGCGGCTGCCCCCACCGCCCTACGGAATAGTACCAGCTTTGAGAAACTACATCAAGAGCCCGTACGGTTGGTGACGTTGCATACCCGGTACCTCACGGCTACACCGCTTCCATACGACGGTGCGGCTGGTCCCGTCGCCGCGAGAAATAATACAATCTACTGTATCTGTAAAAGTCATCATAAATATTCACACATGTTCAAACATGGGGATGCATCAACGGGAAAGCTTGAGGAGAAAGAAATATATGTAGACAGAAGAAAGTTTACAACCTATCAACCAATCAACCCACAATAGCTTGCTATCAACAGCAAAAACAACTAGTAATTGAGTTAAGATTGCAAATTCAAACTAATCATGCAGTGCAAATAAAAATAAAATATTTTAAGACACTACTTTCTTGGGTCAGTTTTTGAAATGATATCACAAGCACTTCGCACTTTATGCAAGCTTCTCCTTTCCCATCTAGCTATGCTGAGTATTTCGTATCTGGAATTGCCGCAAGGAGAGAATTAAGGAATATGTTGGCACCAAGCTCAAAATATATTTAAGTCGCTCCTCTTGATCTCTTTCCGCAGCAGTATCGGCACTTTAAACACCTTCATGTATGTACACTGCTGTCAACCCCCCCCCCCCCCCCCCCCCCCCCCCCCCCCCC
>LQNS02277997.1:3457745-3476772 GCA_001587735.2 Parhyale hawaiensis | reverse complement strand
AAAAAAAAAAAAATTCACATCACTTCTGTGTAACCAACGCACCTCTTAACGGAAAATAGTGTCAGTATTATCTCCTTATTAAGATGCGAGCCTTGTTCTAGTAAATTCACTGCTAATTTAATACCAATTGTCTCTCATGTTACTTTTTAGTATTATTCCTATGTTAGTACTAAGCATGATAACCTCGGGATACTGTGTCCTAACCTTGTTGGATACAGTTTCCAGATGAGAAATAAATGGCATTATTATTATTATTTCCTGAAGCCACAATACCAAAACGATTATCTTCTTATTTTCTAATGATAGGATTAGAAACTATGCTGAACTAACTCTAGGAAGCATTACCTATAAAAATCTTGGAAGAACCGACCCAGGTGATCCTTCTGTATGCATTCCCGCATATCCTGCGGGAAATCCTCCAAACTCTTGGCGGTGGGATAAAAGCTGCGTGAGAACAGCACGATTGTCACTTCATGGTTAGCGTTCATCTTCTGAAATTATCAAAACAAGAAATGTGTTGAGTAGAAAAGCTACTAAAGACTAAAAAGGCGATCTCACAGATACAGAGCAAGAAAGAAAGGACATAGTTATAGTAAGTTGACATAAACGTGGAACCCATGCACGAGGGTTTTCCCCCACAGGATCAAAGGGCGCTGTTTCCATTAGATAGGATGGGCAAAGGAAAAACAGTCATCCACAAGAATAACTACCAGTTGATGATCTTGCAGAGACGAAAAGCCCGCTCTACGTAGCGCTAACGAAGGATAAAGGAGAGGAGACACCTACAGAGTCAGTAAAACCAAGAGAGCCATGCCCTGAGGTTCATTGTACATGGGAACAACAGTTAAGAGAATAAATAAGAGAATAATAAAAAGAGAAGACAATAAAAAGAGAAGAAGAGGATAAAAAACAGAACGAAGATCGTCAGCAAAAATAAGAATAAAGAAGGCAACAAAGTGGGCGAAACAAAGATGCTGCGAAGATCTAGCTGAGTTCAAGGCAAGTTGGGACGAAACTCCCCATAAGATGGCAAAAGAACCAATACAGGAGATCAGCAAATGATCATCCACGTTGCAGGCTACTGCCAGAAACAAACCTACCGATGTACCACCAGCTAACAATGCTTATTATATAATAGTATTATTGTTATTCAACCAACAATATTGATCAGAATCGCAGCCACATACTAGTCTCATCCTAACCTCAAAATTATCTTTTTTTTATTTGACAAAGATACCAATAGCAAATTGTAAGAAAAATCAGGTGCACTGATTACCTTCCATCGCTCAAACAAGTCTGTGAGGAAGCCGCTGACCGCCTTTTCGAAGTAGAGGTCACCGTAGTGGTCAAACTCCCACATCTCCGAGCTCATTTGTATGAACAAGTAAAATCTGCTCGTGCTGGACCGGTACACAATCTGCCAAGTTAGACAGGGAATTAGATTATCTTTACGGCAGTCACACAGCGAACTTCCGCAGTTTCTACCTCATTTATATTAACAAGGAAAATCTGCTGTCAATGGACCTGTACACAATCTGTAAAGAAATATAGGGCGAGTTCATTGTCTTTTCAGAGCAGTTACTATTACAGTATACAGAATATAATGAAAGTAGCTAACTTCTACAGCAGCACTACTGTAGCTTTACAACAGTTGATTAGGTAGGTGGCAGTAGATGGACCAATACGCCCACTGCCCTAGAACAGCTGCGACTCACGCTCCGGCCCTGCATAAGCTAGCCCGTTATGTCAAGATATAAAATTATAAACATTTTGATATCGAAGAGATAACCTCAACCAAGAGGGTGATTGTGCAATTACGACTACTTACAACAGACACAAAAGGGTAGGCACTGTATGGTAGTAACTACCCTGCAAAAGCAGAAAGAAAACGGAAATAATACTTGTCATTACAGTAATCAAATTGATGACAGTAATCTACGAACTAAACTATGGAAGATAAAGCACATGGTAAATTGTCGACACTAAATAGCGAGACATGAGAATTGCTCGCTTCATATGACGAGTGGGTGAAAATTGGCAACGCTTCATACAACAAATGAACCAGAATTTGTAGCATATACTTCTCAATGCCTGGGTTCGACAAGGGAATGTTATCAAACCTCCAGGAAGCTGATGGTCTCCTAAGGCATAAATGATTAGGTCGCCAATCCCCCAAATGCGGAGTCAGATGGCTAAGACTCACTCCGACTCTAGAGTTTTGCAAATTTTGGACTCCTTGAACCCTCCAAAATGACGGACTTTGACTTTTTCTCAACAAACATTAACATTATGTACTTTGTTTAACCTCCGTAGCCGCAACTCAGGCGTTTCAACAGAGAAACTACTTGTGCAGTATTCAAATACCGCATATTGGGTAGGCGTGGTGGCCATGTGCGCTACTACGGGCAGGGAAACAAGGCGCAAAGTATAGTAGGAGACACTCAAGTGGTCGGCCCATTTTGTGTCCTTCCACACGAGAGAGACCAGAGATGTCCCGCGTACCATGTTGGCTATCTCGGTCGACAGCCCACCTCACGGGACAGAAAGGGAAAAATAGAGAACCTACCTAACTTTACGAAACTAACCTCGTCAGCAGGAGCTGCGGCCAGATGCAACATCTCCTGCGGAAAAGTTATCTACACAGGTTTGCCCCTGGGGTCGTAAGGCCCATATATATTATGACAGGATAGGGCCCGTCATAATATACCCGTGAAGGCTTTTCTGAACAAAACAGGCCAATTTTCGCCGACTCCGACTCCTGATTCTACACAGTTTCCGACTCCCGAACCCCAATATTGACAGATTCCGACCGATTTCGCAACTCGGATGACGTCTATACCTACGCTTTGTCATGGTCAGCAAGCGTCACTACCCATCCCCTGGTCTTGGCCAATGACGCTTCAATTGACTCTCCACTCATCCCAGGTAGACCGTATGCCGGGGACACTCTACAGCAATCGCTGGCAAAACTTCATGTGAGGTTGAGCAGCTCACCTGTCGTTCCTATAGATAGGCTAGTTCAAGTCTGTATCGCAGCGTGAGCGAGAGAAATCGAATTTCTAAGTTTGGCTGTGTAGATCTCTAAGGTACATCGCATGTGCACCCTTATGTCAGCAGGTGGCTGTTACGTCACAGCCGCTGCCAGTGCCTGGAGAGGCGTCTTTAATCTGCACCTGATCTTGCTGGATGTCGGTTCTCGCTCTCCTCATAAGCCCCATTGCCAGCCATTCAAACTTTTGTGATTGTTGCGAGTAATACGCAAGATCTTTTCGTTGTATGTGCAGTAAGCCCTTTAAACCTTTTAACAGTTCTTTAGTAAGTTCAAATAAACTATTTAAGAACAATTTTACCAGTGGAAAGAAAATTTTATAAACTTAAGATTTTTACTGAAATATACTCGATTCCTAAATGCAAGGTAACAAAAAAAAAAAGCATAAAACTGAAAGCACTCTGAAAAATAAGTAATCTAAAGCAAAAGTTCAAAACCCCACGAATATTATCGGGTACTGTTGGCGCCTGAAAAGCTATAATAAGCCATAGTATTAGAACGTTTATTTGGTGCCCGGTAACAGCAGATACGGTAGAATGAACGACGTGTTAGCTGTATACATACATATCCTCGGAGCACGTTGTGCTTACGACTGTGCAGTGTAGCCCAACATAATGCTGATAAATACACACTTCAATAAAACTTGTTCTTGTAATCAGCCAAGAAAAGCATGAAGTAAAGCTTCATCTCTAGGAAGAATAGCGCCATCACTACAGTCAGATAACTGGAGATTATGCACGTAAGGGTTAACAGCGGAATCTCAAACAAATTATTATCACTACGGAGTGTTGAGAAGTTTAAGACTCCATTTCTTCCACTGTAAAGGTGATCCAACAGAGGCAAGAGCAAGGGACATATAATATAACCATAGAAACGTGGAACCCATACACGAAGGTGATCTTTCAATGCGCAAGGCGAAAGAAGTCTGGAAAGACGAGGAAGAAAAGAAAAAGTGATCAGTAGGAGCATGGGAATGAAAGGATGCAAAGTGGACACGAAAGAAAGACGTCTCGAAGGCCTAGCTTAAGCTCAAGTAACCTATAGGGTCCTCTGGTGCGCTGCTCCCCATTATGCAGGATGGACGAACCTATCCTTTAGGATCAACGCGCATGGGAACAGCATTTCGGTAAAGAAGAGGAAGAACAGACGAAAGTAATACCAGAATGAGTACAAAATCGAAAGGAAGCAAAGTGGGCACGAAAGACAGACGTCCCGAAGGCCCAGCTAACGGCTAAGGTACCGTAACGCACTGGATTCAACTGCGGGCGCTGCTACCTAAACTCACATAACGCTATGGCCCATGTCCCCTGAGGGGACCACTGATGAAAAGAATGAGTTTATCCGCAAGAAATAGAAAACCGTGATATAAAAAACGATGGACAGCAATTTTCAGTCAGGTTCCTCTATGTTGATCGATTAGTATATTCTAATTGCCGTTCACCACACAAGCCTTGCAAATCAGGTGCGAAGAGTCGACAGTTCAAGTAGGGCAAAGTTTAGGCCCTACTTTATCCTGCAAGCAAAGCATTAACAGCAAATATGCAGACAAAGCAGCTTACTTTTGTGTCGGCAGACACGTAACCACAAGCCACACGGCATCCTCCCGACCACATCTCGTACACTTGGCACCGTATCGTCTGGCTGCAGAACTCAACCATCTTGTTCTTGTAGACAACGCTTCCCACCTGCAAGAACGGCCGGCCTTCAGAGTTGTAGGATCAACAAACACGCTGACCTCATCTTAAGCAACAATAAGAAGCATTGTACGAAAATCATAAGAGATGACATCATACGTTGTCTCCGGTCTAGGTGTCTTATACAGAAAAAAATGAAAAGACGTGTGGCAAAGATATACCCCGCTTCAAGATAATATTGCATTTAGAACATAGGTACGTTTGTAATGTAAAACGTGTCTCACTTTAATAATGTCATCATGCTGATATTGATTTACTTACAATGGGTGAAAATACTTTGAAAACACCACTTGAACCGATTTCACTTTTGATGTAAAATCATATGCGGCCCCCTTGAGATTCAGTTATACCTTGTGTGCCGAGCTATACCGTAAGTTGGGTTAGGTACACAATTTGCCTCAACCGACCATTGCCTAACCTATTTTTACCCAACAAATACTTCCAGGTAGGCTACAAACTAAGTCGGGACCCATTTTCAATTGACACACGCAGACGTTTGATGAAGTTACCCTTAGACCGTTTCTTGCGTTATTCTGTTAATAAATTGGGGTATGGCTCCGTTGATGGTCCAAGCCGTTACTAATTTGAGTTTGAGTCGCATTGTTATCTGTTAGGTGTATATATAGCGTCCCTGTATGCTTAGAGAACTGAGAAAACATACGTGCAGGCGAGAACTGCACATAGGAATAGTAGCTACATGCAAGTTAGTGCAGTACAGAGAGAACAGTATAGAGAAGGACAGCCTTAAAGCCCATCTTTAAATACAGTATTAGCACACAAAACAAAATAGGAAGGTAGAGAAATTTGTTTCAAGAGACTCATTAAGGCTGTGCAACAAAATAGAGACCTCTTGGATGTCGACCCCCGAAACAGAGTCAAATAAACATACCTAACCGACCCCTACGGTCTAAACTATACCATCTGAGAGTTAGCAATTTAGACGTAGGTATTAACTAATCACCACTAAACTGTTAGAAACAGAAACAAAATGTAACGGTGACATAGGTGCTTCCAACAAGATTTTAAGCTCCTGAAAGACTGTACCTACCTATTGAATCCTCTAAAAACTTGCAGCATGCAACTGTGATTGCCATTAAGAGGAACGCACCAAATTCTTGGTGAGCCGCCACATGTCGGAGCGATTGAAGTACTGATCCTTGAACGTGAGCTCGAGCAGCTGCAGTGAGACTTTCTCAGGCTCCACCTTTGTGACCTGCACCTGCTGGTACTGCTGCAGTCGGAACTGTGAAGATATGCTCTGTTCCACGCTGATCGAATCTGGGGAAGAGATTATCGTGCAAGGAAGGCTTGACACGGTAGATAAATTCAAAGGTTTACGCCTCCACACCTTCACTGTTTGTATGTGAGGAGGCAACTTTCAAGCAACGAACCCTTGATAATTAACACTTCCTGCCCTAATTCGACATCCCTTTCTGAAGAACTAGTATATTTGCGACAACTAGAAAGGGTACAGTTGACCTCAAAGGGTGGATATTCAATGGATTATTAGATGAGATGGGTGGCAGTAGACAGACCAACAGGCCCATTCCCAGACAGCCGCCGGGGCTTATGCTCCGGCCCTCTATGAGCTATTGCCATTATTTCAGTAGGTAACAATTCGATGTCTGAGGAAAAAAAACTCAAAGAGACGATCTTGCACGCACGATTCATAGCTGCAGATCTGACTCACTTCCTGTAACATTCTTGCTCGAAGAGTACTTTTATGTCTAGCAATGGCTCGACCATTCAATATAATGGTGCTAGACTGAGTACCATAGACCCACTGTAGGACGCTGGCAGCAGACCAACCGCTCGCTCGGTGCATTGTTCTAGTTATATAAAATAAAGGAAAAATATGGAATGGCACTGGTAGGTGTACAGCATTACTGTACGTCAGTTTCAAAAACTTCAAAGTTTACCGCCTTCGTCGGGTCAGCAGACCGCAAGCTCCCCTGGGTTGAGTTAAATGGGGTTCATTCAGCCCCCTAAACCGAGTTGGGGCGGGGGTCGGGGGCGACTGTAATGTCCGCTCTTAAAGCACTAGCTATATGCTTGCATTTTGCAGCTGAGCACTCAGGTGGGAAAGGCTGTGCGGACTCACCGAGTCCGTTGTAAAAGCCGCCAAGAGTAACACGGATTTGCCCCGCAGTCTGCTTCAGTCGATTAAGTCGAGTATATGGAGAGTCATGTGCGGCGGCCGCCGTAAAGAACCGTGTTCCACTCGTGTATAATCGCAGACAAAGCGCCTTTGTTTTGTCTAGACTCCCTGCCGACCGCAATGGCGTACAGGTAGCACGCTAGTGCATGTTGGTCCATGAATTAAAATAAGTAAGCCTCCCTAGGCAATGAACTACAAACCAACAAGTGAATTTTTGTTTTAGAGGCTTCTTAGTTTCAATTTGGCGTCTGCAACACTGCCCATAATGGTGACATCGTAGAATATGGTACATGTAGTACAGAAAATTGGGTCCACACAAGACAAAATACCAGCCAGCACTACCTGCAAAAGCAGAGTGTGAGGACTGTAGAGAAACACATAATATATACAGCGTAGTGGGCAGACCACATAAAAATATCTGCCCACTCAAAAATACCTATTACTGAAATAGATACAAGTTTTGCTGCATAAGACATCTAGTACATAATTAAAAATATGAATAAACTATACATTACTCACACACACATATACAGGGTGTTTCAAAAATTGATTGCATAACTTTAGGATTGTGTTCCCTATGTGTAAATAATGAAAATAATTCCTATGAACATATCTGGTAATGCTTAGATTCCTCCGAGTTAAAGCCCTTCAAAACTTGTGATAACCAGAATACCTTCATCTCACGCAGTGGCAGCGCGCTAACGTTCAAAGCTCGAACTCCTTGTATTGCAGGTTCGAGGTCAACTCAGGCACGCGAGCTCTTTGCTGATCTAAGTGTGCTGACTCTGCAGCGGTGGGTGTGCAGAACGCCGTGGGAGTACTTGCCTTACTCAGAAAAAAGGGGTTGGGGAGCGCGGGTCATTTGAACCGTCCGTCAAATTGGCGCCATAGTTCTTGAAGACCCGTGGTCGGCTGCAGCCACACTTACTCCTCTGGGGCCAATGGGCCTATATCCGTAGCACAAATCAGTGCGTGTAGGTTTCCCAGTTGAGGGTGCGGTCAAGTTGACTTTACCTTGACCTTTAGGTGGCACCTAACTTGCTTGTTAGTGTAACGATCACTTCACTTGTAGCAGAAGTTCTCATCATCACCACCAGGTTCTCACCCAACTCACTACTGTATGTGCACCACACAACCTGTCTGGTCGCTCTTTGCTGCCAACCGTAGAGAAATTTTCCCTTGTTTCTCGCGTGTAGTAAAAAGTTGGTGGACGACTGTTAGTGGTGCACATTGACTGGACATGCAGCTACTCAAAACAGGAGAGGGCAGACATGGACTTCGTGTATGGTTTGGCAAAGCGTAACTCTGCACAGGCTCGTTGTCTGTACCAGGAGAGGTTCCCAAACCGAAGATGTCCTGCTAAAAATNACGATTTACACTTGTGAAGCAGGTATCAAGAGTTAAAGGCAGTATGATCCCCTGGGCTAAGTCCTATACGGTGTCAAGTGAGCGAGAGGTGAGAAAAATATCACACTTATAGGTGACGATGGACATGCTGGAAGTTTGGCGCACGACCGCGTCTCCCGTTGGTTCCAGATACTGCGGACTCCTTCTCGTCTATGACCTATAACACTTACTATGACCACTTTAGTCGTGTCCTGTCAACCGTTTCGTGGCAAGTGGCTTATCTTCAGTCGAACGTCTGGAGTGTTGCGGCAACAACAGATGTACCCATATCATCTACAACGTGTACAGACGTTGTCACTAGCAGATTGCCCTGCACGAGGCGTGTTCTGTGGGTGTTTCTTGGAGCAGTGCACCGAATTTCCAAACTTTCCCACCTTTGTTATCTTCACAGATGAAGCACAGTTTACACGACAGAGAATAGTCAACTTCCGCAATCAACAGGGATGAGCAGAGGAAAATCTGCATGCAATTGTTCCATTACATCACCAATGGTGGTTCTCATTAAATATCAGGGCTGGTGTTGTTGGTCATAGGTTACTGGGACCCCACGTACTCCCGAGTAGGCTTACAGGTGATGTCCACATGAGCTTCCTGGAAAAAAACATGCCTAATTTCTTGGACGACGTTCCGCTGATCACTCATCGACAACTGTACTTCATGCATGATGGTGCTCTTGTACACACTTCTGTCACGTAGGCCGCAGGTACCTGGATCAAAGGTTTACTGGTTGGTGAATAAGAAGAGGTGGACCAATTGCATGGCCTCCACGCTCACCAGAACTTCTTGGATTTCTATCTGTGGGGCCATTTGAAATCACTGGTGTATTCATCTCCGGTACATTAAGTGAGCAATCTCCACAACCGATTTACAGCAGGATACGAGACCGTACGAAATGTGCAAGGAATTGGGAGCGTGTCCACGGGTCCATGAGACGTCAATGTGAGGCCTGCATTAGGGAAGGGAGTGCACAGTTGCTCTAGGGGCCTGGGGCACTCGATAACACTGTCAGATGTGATAAATAAAGGCATTCTGGTTAGCAAGTGTTTTACACGCCTATAACTCACAGACCAAGTGTTTCTAGACGTATGTTCATAGGAACTACTGGTATTTTCATTTTTACATATAA
Source organism: Parhyale hawaiensis (assembly GCA_001587735.2). Lineage (NCBI taxonomy): Eukaryota > Metazoa > Arthropoda > Malacostraca > Amphipoda > Hyalidae > Parhyale > Parhyale hawaiensis. Next base: position 3,467,338 of record LQNS02277997.1, on the reverse strand, counting down.
GGAATGCAGTCCTGATATTATGTCATCAATTCTGAAACACCCTGAAGTTATAGCAATAGTTATATATATTACATTTATGCTATGTAGCTTTACATTTGCTAATTCATATTTTCAATTATCAATATTAAAGGTTTCCCTATCAGTAAACCTATCATCTATATATACCGTGGTATAAAAACAAACTTAGATTCATGAACATATCTAGATTTGTAATACATGCACTTTATACATATCATTAGTGGTAGTATGACAATAGCAATAATACAAAAACTAATGTACCTACTCATAAAAACAGCTGTGATCAGAATATAAACACTCCATGCATACCTACATATTGAACATTAGCCACTTTTCGCCATTAACTTGATCATGAACTACCTAGCCAATATTAGACAGGTAGTGGTTTCCTGGGCAATGCTGATAGGTACTAACAGTAATAAAAGGTGGTGAAATCTAGCCGTGACACGAAAAAAAAACGGTTATGTCTGGCATAGAGGGAAACCTGAGACGTTGCCCGCAAAACCCGTAGCTAATATAATAGCAACTAACTTTTTTGCACAAGATTGGCATCAGTGTCCAACGTATGTGGCACTTGCAGCAGCAGTCTGGGGAAAGCAGAGATAGGCCTGCCATAGCTGTCAACCTGTCTATGGTAAATTTCTATCACATCACCAGGAGCAAAGTTGCATTCCCGTAGATTCAGCAACAGTTCTTCTTCTGCAGGCAAGAAATCACGGTGTTAGGTAGCTATTGCCAAAAAGTATTATCAATTTTTTCTGTTATATTCCTAGTTTGGCCTCACTATCCACAGAGTTCACTGCAATGTAAAAAAGGGGAAGATACATACCGGTTAGCAAAATTAGAAAGAAAAACATAAATAGGAGCTGTACAAGGAGAACTTTGAGTGGGTATATATTACTTTTATGTGTCAAATTACTGTACACCTAGACTTATGGTAATTCATGATTTTCATATATACAGTAGGTAGCTATATAAATGTGCTAAATTCAAGTCTGTTATTCACTGCTCGTGTAAATGCTTCATTCTACTAATGTTAGCAATTTTAATATCTGCCTATNTTTTTATATTTGATGAGTGAAGTATGCAATAAAAGTTCCTGACACTCCTGACAGTGAGATTTGTTGTAAAGTTAGCTTAGTTAGAATAAAGGTTAAAATATATTTGCCTAGGAAAGGTTAGGTGAAGCTAAATTTGGTTCTGTTTATTATGTGCTGGAATACCTAAACAAATTCAATCTAAAAAAGAAAATTTTCTTATAATAAAGGCTTTGCACAACAAATGACTCTCAGATTTGGCTTCAGCATTAGAAAATACACTAGATAATGTATTAGTTACAGCCAAATTCAGTTTGACACGTAGGCCTATTAGACATGATTACCCTTACAATAACATGTCATTGTCAACAGCAAAGATCCATAGTGCATCACAAATAAGGAAAGAATCAGTGATAACAAGAAAAGAAGAAGACTCAAAGTCAAAGGCCCAAAACCTGCAGCTGGAAAGATGTTTATTTGCAAAATTTAATATAGAAAATCTTAGGTAAAGGTTAGAGTAGAGAGTGGCTTCAAATTGAGATTCGCTAGCACTTTATAAAAAGGTAGTGGCTATTGGTCCGGCACTGCCAAAACTGCCAGATCAACAGCCTGATGTGGGACCATAGGCTATTAGTGAGGCACTCACTAAACTCTTAATTAATATAAAACCCCACAAAGTGATTGGGTTTTCAATAGTTTATTTCCATAACCTAACCAAACCTACACATCAGATTGTTGTTGATCTGGAAGTTTTGGCAGTGCTGGACCAATTGTAGCCACTTCATTATAAAAAGCTACAAGAAATATTGAAATCCAAATCATGAATTCTAATAGCTACGGGATAAAATTTTCAACTATAGCTATAGTCTAACTGGCACTAGGGTAACCTTTATAACTACCCATGGACGGAAAATGAATTTCTGGAAATAATCTTCAAGTGTAATACAAATCAGTACATGATTATCACCAGTGAGCGAAGCAGTGATCTGCAATGTTTTTGTTTTGTCTGTTTTCGTATACTTGTCTGTCCACTGAAAAAGAGGGATGAGTTGAGCAACGTCCATAATTTTGTAGGCAATCAGATAGGATGACCTAGATGTGAACAATGCCAAAAAAATAGAATTAGCGGGCCAAAAACAGATGGTAGTGATGAACTTTATTGTCCGTCCACCCAAAAAGAGGCAGATGGATTTGATTCATAATAATAATTCTTCTTCAGGCAGTCAGGTAGGATAACTGAGATGTGTAAGATGCCCAAAGTTTAGAGAAAGCTGGCGGCCATACAAAATGATGGCACTGAAAGTTGCCCACAACAGGGGTGATGGTCTTATGGCAGGATATGTTCTAGTTGAAATAGTTTCCATTTTGCAGATACCACACTATCAACAAGAATGGGCTCTTCGTGGTTCTGCAGAAAGTTTTTTTTACATGAACTGGCTTGCAGTATATAATAGCTACAGTATGTCATTTAACACACAGCATGACCCAATAGCTGTCTCCACATTACACATAAATTTAGGATTCATATTTCCATTACTAAGCTTTTATGACTTAGGTACCAGAAAGAGTATTAGACCTATTACAGAGTAGCTATAGCTAGGTATAATTAGGGTAACATGTCTAGTAGGTACTCATCCGCCATGCTCGTACCTGTCCACTTGACACTAAAAAACTTCTTGTGTGAAAACTAGCAGTGCTAGAATGCCGTACATAGGCTTAAACTGTAGGGTAAGTAGTGCCACACCATTCCTGAAAATGACAGACGAAAAAAGTAAAATAATAAAAAATGGGGGTTCACATTTTTTCATGTTTTTAGAGAAAAAATATGAGAACTACAACCACTTTTTATTCCTTTATTTTTTTGCCCCTCATTTTCAGGGATGGTGCGGCACTAATTACCCTACAGTTGAAGCCTATGTACGGCATTCTAGCACTGCTAGTTTTCACACAAGAAATTTTTCAGTGCCAAGTGGACAGCTAGGTACTAGACATGTTACCCTACAAACAATCCAACCTCGGTGTGACTTCTGGTGGTTAATTAGCTTCAAACTGTAGCTCTTGATGGCCACACCACTTCCACTGGGAGCAGGCTTGCCTGAACTGGAAGCCATGGCCTCACGAATAATCTGTGACAACAATGCATGGTAGCTACTATCAAGAAACAAAAATAAACAGATGGCTAAATATAACTATGGGCTAATGCAGTGGTACCGTAGCTACAAAGTATGCTGAAACAAAAAACATGGGAGGCCCTTCTCTAATAAACGAGTAGGCTAAGCCTACACAGGCAAAAAAACAAAAAAAAAACTCCTTGCCTAAATGCAACTCAATGGCCATAATGGCTCTCTCTGTAACTTTTTTGACAGGAGGCGAACACAAACAATTTACCCAAGTGAAGTTTACTCACAGGGGTCTTGCACAAAAGATCCATATTGTTCGTCAATCAGGAAAGGGAACAATCATGGAACGTCTTACAACCACCAAAGAAATTCCCAAGTGAGAGAGAGCAGGTAGTACAATTACTTGATATTTTGAGGCGTCATCTGTCATTCTCTACAACTAGGGCATCCATGAGTAGACATATCAATAGCAGGGTTGTGGAGTCCGATGGTTCAAGGTCCGACTCTGGCTCCAGCCTTCACAATTTCTGACTCCAACTAAAAGCTATTTAATGTAAACATTAAATAGGTCGAAATAATTTTTACCAATGATATACTGTAGGGTAAGGCACCCAAAAGAGACGCACTTTTTGGCGTTCCCGCACCTAGCTATAACTTTGTTAGTAATGAGTACATCAAATGCTTTGTAAAGAATATGTAAAAACTATTCCTCTTAATTATTTTTTTAGAGTTGCATTAGCCTACCTTTAATAGAATTCGAGTTATGGCCCCCAAAAGAAGTGTGTCTCCTCACGCCCACCTGGCCCTGAGCAGAAGAACCAGGCCCAATGGAGATGAATTTGGTTTTTCAATGTGTGCATTAATAGTTGCACCTTTGGCTGTTACCTCACATAACCTTCTTAAGACACCCACAAGACCCCTGAAATAGAAAAAAATATAGCGAGCTTGTTAGCACGTACACACATGTATACAGGAAATTGTAGAAGTCATTTCTTAACTTTTCCTCAGAAACTGGCCAAAAATAAATTGTTCATCACTGCTGGTATCATCACATCAACAATTTACAAGCTGCATTTATCATTTTTGATGGGTGCTTAAAAGACATATTAAGCTTTCTTTTGCAGGTAGCTAGGGGAAATTTTTTACGATGTCTGTTTACCGTGCCACAGTTTGTTTTACAGCAAATGCATCTCCATCGGGCCAGTGTATCTTCATCGGGCCAGTGCATCTCCTTTGGGCCCGTTACCCTATAAGTATGGGTAATGTACAGGCACATTACCAATCAAGCTAGAGATAGTAGTTTTGTACATTTACAATATTTGGCACCATTTGTGGCATTAAATTTTGATATATTTATAATTCAGTAACAATTATCATGCTAAAAACCTGTTAATAGGGTGAACTGGGGTTAATTTTTTTTTTTAGTCATGTCTAGCTTTTTTGTTTTGAAATTTCCATTCTGTTTATTGCTTATCACGGCACAGAAATTACTTGATCAATTTGTAGTTAGCAATTGTAGCCATCACGCATTTAAGCACTGGTGCATTGAAGGGTAGGAGCGTTAGTCTCCGATCACTTTTTGCAAGAAAAAAATTTACGTGCCTTAGAGTTTCCATGAAAATGATGATAACTCGTAATTGTTATATATCAAAAGAAAGAGCACAAATTGAACTTTCCTTTGAAAGTAAGTACATTATTTTATGAGTAATAGTTTTTTGTTATAACGGTTATAGTGGGCTGATCAGACACTTTGGGCGAGCGAGTAACTCCCATCAATTTTGACCGCTAATGATCGGTTGAAAGGAAAAATATGAAACATTGAGATAATAAACACAGCTATAGGAGCTGCTAGATAAACTTGTTTTCTAACATCTGAGTGATTTTCATATGGATCTGCCTCAAATACATGGAGTTATGGCTTGTCCCGCAACACTAACGAGACCTCTAAATATATACAAAAATCAACTTTTGGATTAGCATATTTATGGTTTGTAAAATGACATCTGTGTATTGCACCTTCCTTGGGCAACAAAATGAAAATTTTAGAAACATATTTCGAGCTCCAGTTTAACTTTGTTTCTGAGATATTTACAAGACCGTTTTTTTTTACGATTTCCTTTTAAATCCAATCACATAAATTTTATGAAAAAAACGTATTTGAGCAAGAACCATGCACTTAAAAGTCAAATCCGTGACTTGTTCATGTATGAAAACATATTAACATAGCCTAGGATGTTATATTTTTGCCAGGGTTTGATTGTTTGTTAGCCATATAACTCAATAAGGGCACCACCCCCCAATGGGGACGTACGTTTCGCATGTTTTTTTTCTATGGTGTTACGATTCGTGACACGCACAGGCAGCTGTTACCTTATGCGCCGTGCATACTGACTCAATATACCATACATGATACTTACAGGCAGCTGATACCTTATGTGCCGTGCATACCGTACAGATGCAATTAGACTGAATGTTCCAATGAACACTTTTGCAGTGGTGAAGCGAAGCAGAGTACCTCTGTCGGTAGCACTTAGACTCGCATAGCTGAGGCTTCTCCATGACAGGAGGACAGGTCAGAGTCGTCACACTCGTAGCTATAAGACAGATAAGTACTCTTTCAAATTTTTTCAGGATCCCACAAGATGGCCCCATACAAAAAGGAGGACTGTAACTCCCGGCGCCAAATTCGCCGAACCAGGAGGCCAATTATTTTGTTTTGGTGAGACTCCCCTCGGATGTCTCAACAGTAGTCAGGACCGTAGCCGCAAGGGCCTTAAGGTCCACGCCGGGCCGAAGTTCTTTTGACCTCGGCGCTTCTATACGCACTCTGCTGCGTCCGGACCATTTCCTCTGAGACTCCCTTGGACGGGGATTCGTAGGCAGGTTGGGTAAGGTGAGTAGCCTTACCGGAAACCTCGTCCGGCCAGGGAGTCAGACGTTATAGTGCGCCGAAACTCCATCTGGACGCTTGTACGCGTGTTAGGACCGTGGGAGCGAGGGCTCCAGGTCTAGGTCGCGGTTATGTGACCTCAAGCCGCGGCTTATCTGATCTCAACGTATTCAAGCGTACCGGGCTGTCACGTGGTACCTCCACGGTAGTACTCCCCTTGGACCGGAAGTCGTAGCCCAGCTTGGGCAAGATGGATCTGCATTCTGGCGGAGCGCTTGCTCAAAAAGAGAAGTCAGATACAGGACGCAGAGACCCCCGCTCAAGGGGCTTATAAGGTGTCAGGATTGTAGCAACGAGGGCTACTTTGACCTCAACGGTTCCAATTGCGATGGCTATTGAACAAGTCACGGAGGACCTCTTCAGGATGGGGCCGTAGCCGGTTCGGGAACCTGGTGCAGCTACAGGACGCTGCCAGCTCGGCCGAACCTGGAAGCAATCGTTTAAATTGCCCTGGGACCCCTACTCAGAGGTCCCATGCTTGGATCAGGATCGTAGCAGTGCGAGCTCCGGGCCTTTCTCCGGATTGCGCCGTGTTCCTTTGAACCTGGAGGCTCTGGCGCACTGGGCTATCTCCGGACCTCGTCAACAGAGGAACTCTCCCTGGGCGGGGATTCGTAGCCAGGTTTGGGCAAGGTGGCTCAGTACCTTCAAGAAGGCAATGGCCCCAAAACAGAAAGCCAGATATTATAGAGCGCAGGACCCTTATTCGGAGGTTCCGGAAGATGGTCAGGATCGTAGTAGCGAGGGCTGCAGGGGACTCGCAGGGCTAAACCGCGGCTCCCCTGACGTCAAGGCCTCATGTGCACTGGACTACCTCCGGACAAAGACAACGGAGGGACCCCCTCTGGATGGGGGTCGTAGCCAGTTCGGGAGGAAGGAGCAGTCACAGCACACTGCCAGCTCGACCGAACTGGAAGCAAGAGTTTAAAGTGCACCGGGACCTCCACTCAGAGGTCCCACGCTAGGATTCAGGATCGCAGCAGCAAGGGCCCCAGGACCCCCGCAGGACTAAGCCGCGGCTTCCCTGAACCTAGAAAGCTTCTGTGCACTAGGCTACATCCGTTTATAAAGGAAGGGCCCCCGTCTGGGTCGGGGGCCGTAGCCAGAAGCTTCAAGTCATTGTAGAAAACTTTCCTTCTAGTAGCACATCTCCGCTCCTCCTCCAAATTATGATTATTTAAAGCTTCACCACTGCTAGCAAAATTTCTAATTTCGCGTTTTAAAATTTTATTAATTTTTCAAATTCAGATTCTAATTTGGAATATTCAATAACCCCACGCTAGACTCTTGTCTGTTTCCGATAGCTGAAGGCAGCATACCAGAAATGAAGACTAAGCCCACTGAGTGGAGTGGATTCCAAACGGGAATACTGAATTCGAAAACTTCCAAAAATCTCTACAGTTGCGAAGTTTTCCAAATTTCCAAAAGATGAATTTGATTGGATTCTCAAAATCCAGATAAAATTCCAAGTTGTTTTCAAATTGTAGACCGAAAAGCCAAAAAATCCCAAAATTTTCAAAGTGTTTTGGCCGAAGTTAAGAATTTATGACTTTACGAATTTAAAAAATTCAATTTCTCAAATTTAATCAAATTATCAACAGGCCCTAGGCCCTAAGGGAACTAAGTCCCTATCAGTGAATTCGCAGTAGCTATAACAACGTATAATTTGCTTCACTGAGTTAAAGGCAAGGCTCCATGGACTTCTCAAAATTATTCTAAATCCCGACGCCGGGATCCAAAAGTTTTTAAGTATAACTGCTTCCAAGTAACTGAGGCTAAGTCTGAAGGGACTACCTCAGAAATTTCAAAGTGTCAACCGCGGAAGCTCAAAATATTTCCAAGTCCAAGGAGCTGTACTATTCAGAGTTAAAGTTAAAGTTCCTCTATTAGTAATTTCCAGGGCAATTCCATTCATCTCTCAAACAGAGTCAACTCTCCACGTCCCTAAGCGCATATCCACCGCTTTTCTCTGCCATGCTAAGCCGGATTCTAGGCCGGAGGCGTCCTTTAGTTTGAATAAGGAGGCCCAAGGCTTAGGAGAGATAACTCTGTGTCGAGGTATAAATAGGAAGTGCGTTTTTGAAAATTACCAGAGAATTCATAAAGTTCTAAGTCTTCTCAATTTAGAATATTTTCGACAATCTTCAAGAATTTCAAAACGATTCAGTAGTATAAGCGCTCTCAGGGTCTGGTAGTGCCGGGACTAAGTCCAAAAGAAGGACTAAGTAAAAAACTTCAAAGTTCAAAGACGGCCGTCAGGTACCAGAAGTTCTCAGAAAAAACCTAAGTCCAAACTAGGAATTAGGTTAAGTGTAGACCAGATGATCCATTCTCAGGCTGAGTGTCTTTGAAATCTTCCATTCTAGGGCAAAGTGTCAACAAGCCCTTCCATTCTGAGGCTAAGTCTCAATTGGACCTTTCCATTCTGAGACTAAGTCCAAACGTCGTTCTAGAGAAATTTTCAAAGTCCATACTACTGGATGAGAAATTTTTTCTAAGTCCCAAAGGCACCCACTGATTCTGAGTTAGAGTCTCAAAGGTGGGACCCAAATGAAGATTAAGGCACTGAGCACTGAAGTTTGTGAACTAGACAATTTAGAACTTCAATTTGGAGGAGGTCAGCTGAGATGTTTCTTCTGTCGCGAGTCGTCAACAAGTGAAGCTGGAGCGTGCTGGCCGGCCTGATATAGGCTGCAAGGAGGAAAAAGGGTGAAGGTTACAAGGAGGCATGACCAGATAAAAAAAAATCTGAGACTTCGTCTAAACTTCACAAAAACGCATAACAGCGAATTCAGATCAGATTTTGGCATGAATACTGAGGAAATACCTCACAAATACAAAAAATGATGAAATTTTGAAAATTTTTGAAAGAGTACTTATCTGTCTTATATAAGTGTGACAACTCTGACGAGTCCTCGTGTCATGGAGAAGCCTCGGCTATGCGAGTCTAAGTGCTACCGACAGAAGTACTCTGCAGAGCAAGCCACTGTAAAATACCATACGTGATACGTACAGGCAGCTGATACCTTATGCGCCGTGCATACTGATGCAATATACTAGCTATACGTGACACGCACAAGCAGCAGATAGGTACCTTGTGCGTCGTGCATACCTACTGATGCAATACCGTACGCCGGGGTAACTCGGGACGATTTTCAAGGTTTTTTGTTAATAACTTCTTACTATTAACGATTTTTGCTACAAACTGGGTGTCATTTTGTAGGTCTGGATAAGAGCTACAGAATGGTGTATAACCGGCAGTGAACGACAAAAGAGCGTCCCGAATTACCCCGGCATCCGGGGCAACTCGAGACACCTGTAAAAAAAAAAGTGTTAGAAACATGCTCTAAAACTATTTTTAGAAGCTCAGATGTCTTTAATGATGATTGCCGACGTCCACCGTGTATTAGTTGACTATATTAATATGTTGGACGAAGTTTTTGAAGTCATAAACACCTGTGGAGTAAG
>LQNS02277997.1:3419018-3451310 GCA_001587735.2 Parhyale hawaiensis | reverse complement strand
CAACTCGTGAGTGCCCCGTTGATTATCTGCCGAATTTATACGTCGTGACTTGAAAGAAAAAAGTTATATAATCGGACTCCAGAAGCTGCATACATATTGTCCCGATTTCAAGAAGTGTTTCAAGCAAAAAGAGCATCCAGATGAAGAGTAAGGACCCAATTTTCACCGTCTTCTGCAAATGGTCAATGACCAGGTCATCGATCTCTACGAAAACGTAATTGAATTACAAAATCTGCACCCTGGCTTATTTTTCACCTATTTCCTTCAAAGCGGGCCCGAAATAAAAAAATTTATAAATAAATACAAGCATTTTATTATATTAGGACTCTAAAGTGTGAAGTATTTTGTTGCCTTGTACGATTTGCTGTACCGCGTTTTAAAGAAACATCTGCTGACGAATTAGCAAAATTAGAAAATTATTTACTAAACTTGGAAATCAACACGACGATGAATAGATTGCTAAATAGTTGCATATGGTCAGTAACCTAAAATCTAGCGTAATTTCAAATTTGCTGATACTATTGCCATGCGGCGTTTCTTTCTGGCGTCACTGTACATGTGTATGAAAACAATCACATCTACCCATCTTCAAAGTATTGCTTTCATTTGTCAGTGGCTGAGATGAAGCTGATGAACACCTTTGCCACTGCGTTGGTGATGACGCCATCCATTCTGCTCTTGTATACCGTGGCAAACGTAGCATTTTTTAGTTGGTATACAGGGGTTTCCTTAGACAGGACAAGTTGCGAGTATTTTTAAGTAGCGAATCCGACTTGGAAGGTAACATACGTTTGGGGTTCTAAAAAATTTTCCTCTTTAAAAAATGCGATATAAATGTTTTTTTTTTTTTTTTAAGTCCATTCTGCCCACCTCTCGCCCCCTCCATCCCTACTGACAGGGCAGGGAAAGGGGGGGGGCGGCAATTGCTCTCCTCCTCTATCTCTATGATCTTGCTTGTTGTACAAGAAAGAATAGGTTGAAAGAATTTTGGCCGGGAAGCTGTATCGCAGGTCGCTAACCAATGATAGTAATGAAAAATCGAAAGTGTTTGGAGTTCGTCCAATGGCAAAGGATCGTGACAACTTGCTGGCGAATACCGCTGTTTAGCGACGACAGCAAGTACAAAAGGCTAGGTAGTAAAGGCAGGCATTTTGCTCGACGAAGTAAAGGTGGAAAATTTCACCCAAATTGTACCATTTCAACGCTACAAGGTGGAGGTTCTGTCATGGTTTGGGAAGCAATCAGTGCTCATGGTGCAGGGCCTCTGGTTTGTGTAAACAGCCGATTTAATTAGCCTAGACATGTTGCTTTAAATTTTGTTTCCATAATGATGATAATTCGCCAGTGAACTTCATCTGAATTCAGGACAAATTGAGTTTGGAAATTCTCCAAAACAGACAATCAGGACGTTCCTACAGAGGTAGCACGTTGCATATTTAGAGTGGCCAGCCCATTTGCCAGACTTGGATCCAATGGAGAATATGATATTAAAACGCTAACCAGGTTTGCAAAGAAAATGTTTTTGATCTTGATAATAATAACAAAAACGTGACGCCCTTTCACCGGAGTTCGGTAGGAAACTAATCGGGAGATGCCAGAAGCATTGAGTGCTGTCAAATCACAGAAGGGTTACACTACTAATTATTACCAGATGTACATGGGTAATGGTTTCTTCATATCATCGATTAAAAATTTATTCCAATAACTTCTTTCAATAATGCGGACATTTTGATCCTCTGAGATATTTTTTTATTGACGAATAGATATATGGTTAATTTTTTGGTATTTCATAAAACGGTATAGTAATTAAAAGATTAATCGTTTGCTATGTAGTTTATAACAGTTAAAAACCTAAAAATCAGTGTAACTTAGAATCGAATGAAAATATTGCCGATGTGGAGTTTTCTTGCGCCACTGCATGTACAAAACTAGTTGTAGTTAGCAGATTAAATGGGTTTTTACCTCCGGAAAAGAGCACATTCTGCCCCCTTTCACCGGCAGAGCCCGCTAGGAAGGAAAATGCCCCTCCTGCTCCCCCTGAAACGCTCCTACATGATGAAAGAAAACTTGAGAAAAGCGTCATACGAGACTCGACATTCGAAGAAGTGCTGGGTCGCTAGTTGGTGTACGCTCGTGCGACCAGCACAGTCTTTATATCTAGAATTTCCAAGCTTGCTACTTAATAGTTGCAAATCACTAGCCATTAAATTCATAGAAAAATACCAAAATTTCCGCTTTGCCCGGATTAATTTGACAACTGATAATATAATCAGTTTAGCAACGGAAGCAAAAATAGTGGAATAAATTGCATACAAGTTTTTAGAAATGAGTAGGTTCCTAATGATACTTCAAGTATGTCGATGTAGCGTTGTGCTGCAAGTTTTTTTTTTACATTGTTGAAATTATTTGGTTTCTACACCTATGCATCTCTTGAAAATAAAGATTGAATGCACATTTCCCTCCAGAAAAAGGGCACATGCTGCCCCCCTACTAAGGGGGACATGCTGCCCCCCCACTGAGGGGCTCATGCTGCCCCCCACTGAAAGGGCAGGGGGGGGCCGTCGCCCCTCCTGCCCCCCGGTTCCGGAGCCCCTGATTGTCTACAGCACCGCTAAGTGAGCAGCTTTTGATTTCAATACTTTTCGCCAAGATGCAATAGAGGAATCAATAAAGGCAACGAATAAGAGGAAGCTGTACTCGATATTTATTGAGCACACCCGACATATCTGACTACAAATTTAATAGTTCATTATAACAAAGACAATAGTAATTGTAAGGACAATACAGTAGGGAAGAAACGAAACGCTTTTGCCTCTAAAAATGTACAGAAAACAGCAAATTACTTGAGTTATTGGAGAAAAAAATTACTTGCAGCCAATTTTATTTTGAACTGTACCAGACGTTCAAAAAAAAAAAAAAAGTTTCATCACGAGAACTTAGGGAAAAATATAAATGAAATACGTGGTAAAGGTAGCTAAAGAAAATGCCTCACTGGATGTTTTTCGAGTTTACAACATACGGAAGTCGTAATAAAAGATCTACTAGCGTTTGAACATTGTACTCTGCAAAGCCGAACAAGAAAACGAAAGTGTTTTTCCTGGAAGCGTTCTCCTAACATGAAGCAGAGATGTGTCTTCAGAACTCAAGAGCAATAGCTCCATCAGGTAGATTCCCAGCTAACGAGAATGGGGCGCGGTTTTCTTCTACTCCTTCACTATGAACGTACTGCAAATTTTTCAATGATGTCGTATGTTCCCGGTAACTATTTTTCAATGGATGATCTGTTAAGTCAGGATCACCCGAGAAATTCCATCAACAAGTTGGTACAGTGGTATTTTAATTTAAGAGTATAATTTGCTCAGTGATAAAGGTCGTAGTTTATTTAACTCGGCCATATAATAAATTTCAAATGAATGAATAATCGAGACGCAGTGCCACCTAGCGGCGGCGCACCAGCAGTCTCCTATGTAACGGTTCGCACACTTCGGAAATCCCGCCAATTGACGCACTCGTAAACCAAGCTACCGCTGTATCTACTTATTGAGTTTATACGTTCACAGGATCTGACAACTTCACGAAACTTTAGTAGCTACTGACGGAGAAGCTAGGAAATCGTTGTTTGGAAGGGGTCTTTGATCCCTTTCACTTTTCATAAGAATATTATTTTCCAAGTCCACGAACGTTCACAGTGGAAATGAAAAGGCAAAATATTTTTCATATTCGTTTACCGGTGGAGGGAAGGAGGATTCATATCTTTTACTATCATGGTAACAAAGAACCAATTAACTTCACTACCGCTACCCAGGCCTTAATATATGCACCAAGCCATCACTGCATTACGTCTCGTATTTGCCGTAGAAATAACACTATTTGGTAGGTGACGTACGTACATAGTACACTGTGCACTGAAGAGCTGAGGCGTGTTGCATGACAGAAATTATTGTGCCAAAGCTATTGCAACATACCAAGTAAATAACGATAACAGGAGGCAAAACAGACACTCAAAAATTACTCTATGGACGAGCATTAAGAAAACACACCTCAAATTCAAAAACCTACACCCTAATTTCGCTGCAGCTCTCCATGTTCCCCTCTTCTCTTATCCAGAAAGTGGGCAATTGCAGCGCTGCGGCCCCGGCACGAAAATAGAAAAAAAAATGGAGCAATGTCGCAATTTTTTCACTTTCACGAAGGATGGGCCGGACCACAAGGCCACAGTTTCGCCAATTTTTTTTTTTTTTTAAATATTGCGAAGGGGCCGCAAGGAAACAACTACCCGCCTCTGTTCTTAACACACACTCACACTGACCCGACGTTTGCTGCGTAGAGCAACTTTCTACAAAAAAAAATCATCTCTCTGTACACACGAAAACGACTAAAACTAAAAAGAAAACCAGGGAACATCCGTTACGCAGGCCTCGGGTCTTATTGGACATGAAAGGATGTACGGCTGAGAATACCTCAGCGCTGATCGTGTATCCAGTCGCGTAGGATGCACGATCATGGGCGGGGTGATCGTCTTGTAACGCATCATCGTACTATAGCAATTGGAGGAAAATTCAGCAATAAGAAGGGCTAACAGTACAGAAAGTTCACTGAAGGTCAGCACTCCGTTGGATCGATCATCAGGAGCACAGGAAATGGACGTAACGGTCACACTGACTTGACACTGTCAGTGGGCATACTTTCGATCTAAAGAATCACTGAATTTGGACTAAGTTATTTTCAATCAGAGTGCAAATTTTAAATATTCAGCATCCGAGGCACAAACAATGAAGAATTTAAAAAAACCGGCGCATAAGACTGAAATGAGGGTACAAATTATTAGGAATACCTTAATTAGCACCAAGCGAGTGTTACATAAAAACTGCACACACCACCGTGACGACAAATAAACTAGCTGCGCTAGGAAAATGCCGATGGGTTTGCACAACTGCTGCGTTCATTTTTGGAGTGACCCGTGCCTCGCTCTGTGCTCCCAACACATCCACTCAGACACTGAACGCGGCAGTCGACATGTCGATTCATTGCTGCTAACACTTACAAATTGCTATTTTTTCCCAAAGTGAAGATAATCGACATCAACGTTCTCTTATGTGACAATAACAAAGCCACGCGTGACGTCACACGCTACTAGAAGGTGCGTACAAAAGGGCGCCACGCACCTGGTAGTAAAGGGTTGTAGCGGCAGCTGCGGCTGCTTTCGCGAGTACACTGTAGCCTATTATCTAGGTAGTGTGGATTATCTACTAGCGGCAGCAGCCACAGGGAGTAAGAAACAAACTAGATCTCCAGCCACGGCTGACGCCAAGTGCTGGTGCCAAATTGGCATCCCGACTCGCGTAACTGCTGGCAGAGCGCCTCTAACAGCTCCGTTAATTTAGTTATTATTATATTGAGGGTTAATTTAGACTGGTCAGCGTGTTCGCCTCCGACAATGGAAGCTTCGTGTAGTCACATATACTTCCCTAATGCAGCGTTTTTCTTTCGTTGTTGCTCGGTGCAAAATAAACACGGCCCACAGCTGGAAGTGTGGATTGATCCTTTTCAATCGTTCACCGCCCAAGAGCACGACTCAAAGGCCTGTCTCCTCCAAGGCCAGCCACGTCTACCAGGTTTATACGCGATTTCCCTTACGTTGAAATACAAAAAATCAACTAGCAATGCCGCCAGTTCTACAAAGTGTTTACGTCAGTAGCAAGGAACGGAAGTGCAGGATGTTGTATACAATAGTTGATAACTAACGAGATGGGTGAGGCTGTCGGTAACATCAGTATCCGCGAGATGAGGTAATATTTACAAACTCCCGACAATAAAAGGAGTTCTAATTAAATGAGGTACGGGAGGAGCACCTAAGTCCTCTTTATTAGCCAAGGATTGTATTCCCTCTCTAAATATCGCTGAAAATATAAGCAACCCTTCACAATAAGACAAAAAATTAAGGACAAGAATAAAGTGATAAACGTTCACTATTTACAATTAGTTTGGCTAGTTAACGTAGGAGTCATGCTAAATACGTTAGAATATTATAGAGATGGTACAAGTAAGGGCAATTAAAACGCGCCTCTTTATTATTACGTTCACGGCCGAGTTGCACCTTGCCATTACTTAATGTACTCTAGTTGCTGCACTCTTTATATTTCCCCGTTTAAAAATTATTCAGTCCCTAATAGACAAAAAGGGTGATGGAAGCGTCGGAGAGGCAGTAATTCTACAGCACAGCATTTGCAAAGTAGTAAGTAAGCGCTCCAGTGCGTCAAATGAAGGGAAAGTAACATCATCGTAGAGCGTTTACCGCATGTGGCCTCTCTCTGAGCCAAGCTCGAAACGCTTGGTTAACGTCGAGGCGGACGAGACTAATTATACGGGCAATATTATTGGTCACAAGTATAGTATCCGCGTGAAAATCAACAGTAGATGTGCCAGCGGTAGGTGGCAATAGTACCTATCATCACTGAACGGGGATGGCTGCATGTACCGAAACAAAGAACTGTAGCAGGGGACCGTAAATTCTATACAGCATAGCATATACGGGGAAACAGAAGCAGGATCTTGCATTAGTGGCACCAGTGCCCGAGTGCAAAGTACCAGTACCGCCTAACCCCTCAATCACTTAAAGACGCTGCGGTGTAAAGGATCTCTAAAACAAGATACTGCGTGCTCATACTGTGGGGTAAAATGCGACAATTTAAAAGCCAGCCAGCCATATTATCACAGGTGCATCTACGAGAAGACTGTCATTTAGAAAAAATCACGTCGCTTCACTAGCTAGCAAGAAAGAATAAATCAAAGAGCTGCATTACATGAGCTCAATAGCGTTTACTCGGCAGTAGCAACTCATTCGAGAAATGTTCAGTAGCGTCAACTGCTGTCGTATCAGCAACTAGCTACTGCATGGAAGAATAAGAGGAAGAAACGCAAAGGTATATTTTGCTAAAACACTCACAGCTAAACCAAATAACCAACCAGCGGAGGATAACGGTGCACTAGCCCTCACAAAAACAGATAATAATAATCATAATAATAAAAAAGAAGCAACGTTTCTAGCCAAGAAGAATGAAAATTACTATGGTCAAAAACACGAGCTAGTGTAATGAAGAGCTTAGACCTACCGACACACACATCCTATGGCCAAGGCATTCGTAAGGTATAGCATCATTAAACGTACACTTTTTTTTACTACAAGCTAGCGGTGGCAACGACGTGAGATGGAGATGAGCAAGTGAAGGTGATACATGATCTATGACGGTGAGATGGTAGGTATGAACGAACGAACGAACGCTATGCTTGATGACGCAAGTGAACGAATATGATCAGTCAACCACTGGACGAAAGAACGAGGCATGGACATCAGCAGCAAAACGACTCCATTATAATAGGTAGCAACTGAGTCTTGTGGACTTCAGCCAGCCATTGGAAGGGGAAGCTAAGAAAGGAGGATACGAGCGACAGGACTCCTGACTATGGTCAGTACATTCGTTGTAACAATGGTGCGTACACGAGAGAGTCTTCATAAAACGAGAAACTCAAAGTAACTATCACTGCGCTCGGAAGAAGAAGTCGTGTTATTATAATAATTTATTTCATAAGGGATTCAAGGACATGGACTAAGTTAGCAATGTTATTAAAAGTCAAACACTTTTTATAAATTATTAACTTTTACGATTATTTTACAGGTACTGTGTAACCCGCTGTTCCCACCGTGGTTAACGATTTGACCTTGCATTTGACTGCAAGCGAATACAGCCAAAGTCATGTAGCCTAGCAGAAAATTGCACGAAAAAAAGCAATTCTTTTGTTATCAGCTAGCTAATATACAAATTAGATTGCGTTACAACAGGAACCGGCCTGTTCCAGAGTCACAAATCAACCCTTATCCACACGAACACGGTGCCTGTATTACGAGCACACAAGCAGTGCATCAGGACCCCAAAAAATTCCCACCCTCAACAAAATCGCATAGCTACAAACACAAAAAGTTCAACAATATTCAGCGTAAGATGTACACTACAACGGAAAACTTCCTTCACTTAAAAGAAGAGAGTCGTCAGACGAGCTGAGTGATGGGAAAGAAAGGGGTGACTGGCAACCGAAGACGTGGAGTAAAAATCAAAGCAGCAGACGGTGACTGAGACGGACAAATATCTGACGATAACGAGCAGGAAGAGGAGAAGAAGAAAAAGAAAGAAGAGGAGGAGAAGGAGGAGGTGGTGGAGAAAGGAAGCAGGAGGTATGAGCATGAATATAATGATTGCTTAAAATAGTCTAGTGCTGTTCTCATATCTTCTGTATCTTTTCTCCCTTAATGACTGGGTTATTGCGCCTGATTTCCTCAGCACCCATCTCTCGATAATCAAAAGTGCAGCGATGCTCATTGCTGTAGCGATGAACTGAACAGAAAAGACCTCCACATCGGCACAAGAAACCTGTAAAAATAGAAAGAAATCAAATAAATTCCAAAATAGACAGTTCGTCAATACGTTAGGCTAAAACCTTCCTAAATGAAACGAGGAGTTTCATGAGAGAGAAAGAGGAGGGACGTGTAGTACGTCGGTAAATCATGGAATCCAAACAAAAGAATGGTTCCAAAGTAGATCAAGGTGTACGGGTACAGCAAGTTTAGAAAGAAGAAGAAGAGGACAAAACCATAACTGGGAGTCCGATACAGGTGAGAAGCAAAGTGAGCAGGAAAGAAATGTAGGCAGAAAACATAACGAAAGGTGAGGCAATCTATGGCTAGGGTTCTCATGGAGCGCAACTCCCCCAACATTAGATGGGGAACTTCATT
Organism: Parhyale hawaiensis; assembly: GCA_001587735.2. NCBI lineage: Eukaryota > Metazoa > Arthropoda > Malacostraca > Amphipoda > Hyalidae > Parhyale > Parhyale hawaiensis. The sequence goes on along the minus strand of LQNS02277997.1, from coordinate 3,442,522 downwards.
GACTTATTCATACATCATAGCTACCACCATAGCGGAGATAAAGAACTAGTTCGATAGTTCTATTTAAAGTTCAAGCCATCCCTGGCATCCAGTGCTATCCACTTCAAAGACGATTTAGAGAAAAGCTAATAAGGGATTTTCAGTAGATCAATTTGGGGACAAATGCACCGAGGACGACCGCGTTAGGGAACAGTAAGTAGGGAAAAACATTAAGTATACCTACACCAAAGTCAATACAATAGATACTGTGTACAGTCACGTGGTCAAAAAAGAGCTACGCGTGACGTCATATCCCCATCAGAAAAAAAAACTTTGCTTTCACGGGTTCTCTCTTCGACAAAAAAATAGACTCTGTTCAACTGATCGTGACGTCACTCGCGGCTTTGATTTGGTCAAGTGAGAGAACACTACTACACAAGCACTCTGAAAGTAGACTTTATCAAGAATTCAAGGGAGCGATTGCACGTAAAAAATTTCAATTTCTTACCCGTGAGTCCAACTTTCTTCTTGCAAGATTGGCATTTGTTCTTCTTCTTCTTGGCGGGTTCCTTGTCGGAGGAATCCAACTCGGAGTCTCCTGACGACGCAGCTACCATTGCAGCGGCAGCCGCCAGGTCCCCCGACCCTGCGGCTGCTGTCGTGGTGGTGGAGACGTCGCCGCTGCTGCTGGTGCTGTTCTCCTGCTCAGGCGGTACCAGTCGGTCATACATTAGAGTTACATACATCAGTTACCGGACAACAGACAGAGCAAGAGGTCCAGTCCCGGAGAGAAGTCAGAACCAGGGCTTCGGTTAACTGTGGGTTAATACCATCATGTCAACACTAATTTGCATTGAATTTGGTGGGCATTTATTATTATTATAGTGGGTTGGGTTACTAGCGCCGCAGGTATCACGCCCGCCTCGCGCCGAAAACACAAGATCGAGATATTCTCGGTTTTTGCACTCTGTCACTGGCCCAGCATAGTACTGAGAACATGTACTTCCTCATCAATCATAAATCTAAGGTCCATCTGGGGTCATAGGCCCCGTCAATTTCACATCTCTGGTACTAGTAGATGGTCGCGTAGCGACCGCGTTACTCTCCCGTCCAGCTCACTAAACGTGCGAATTTACAGTTTTTCGTAGATTTCACATCGCTCCAAGTATCTCTTTATCCTTCCCACATCAAAATTCCCATGAAGGGGCTCGGAAAGTACATCTACCATCATCGCATCTATGTCCCCTCCCCGGGGGTATGGGAAGTATCTCTGTTACGATATCATGATACAGATCTGTGTGGGTTAGGTCGTCTAATTTAATTGGTTAATTAACTGCCGCGTGATTAATTAATTGCCGTGTCAAAGAAAAATAATAATAATAATGCAAATAATTCTTACTTTTTTGGGCTAAAATATTTCTCTCACAAATAGCTGCTCAGTTGGGGAAAGACGGGGCACAAATCAAGTCTCAACCCGGTTGTACATAATTGACAAGTACTAATGGGAAAGTGACCGCAGCAGAGGAGTGCTATGGCGAGGGCAGCAGAATATCGCTTACGAGAGGGACACAGAGAACACTATCTCTTACTAAAGGGCTATGGCTGTGACAGATTTGGTTTAAAATTAATAGCCCCTGGACCAGAAAGAAGCAGACGCGGACTGGACTCAAGTTACACTGGACCCACAAATAATGGTCCCTGAAAGGGATAACGAAGTAGGTCGTAACTGATATTTTGACAAAACGGTCTATATATTTTCTGTTCGTGGTTTTAGAAGAGAGAGTTCTAAGAAGGTGGGGCTTTGAAATCAGGTACTTAAGTTTGAAATAAAATTTTGGGGAGGATGCGAAGGACAATGTTCGACTGGGGTTAGAAGAGAATTTGAGAGTCAGTTTAGGCAGTCAGTCTTTGCACCTTCTCGGCAGCTACGGTCCTTGCGGACTGGGCAGAAGTGTTATTATACAGTGGGTGGTAAAAGGTTAAGTGAAACAGAGAGTTTACCAGTCTTGGGTGATGCGTTGTGCAGTGGCGTCAGCTCATACACCTATATTTATTCGCTCGTTAATTTACCAGCAACATGCAGAAATCTAGCATAATAGCCTCGGAGAATTTTAGCCAATTTTTTGGGCCAGTTGACCCGTCACCTTTCTTCTATGTGGATACCATTATGTAACTCTTCAATATTTGACACTGTGCTAGGAATCTTTACATTTTGACTACGTCGAGATTTTGGCCCCTCTAGCGAAATATTGGGCACGGAATTTATCCAAAGAATGAGCGCTCATCGTTAACGACCAGCGCAGTTAGCATCCAGCGGATCTTCACTAAGGCACAGGGTTTTTCGTATACCTCATCAAACGTTCGTCACAATGTAGCCTCGCTATGAAATTAGACTCGATATTCCACCCACGTATTCCGAACTTCTACGAGCAGCAGCCAGTGCAGTGGCACTCTTTCGACGGTAGCATACACTGTGCAATTGCATTAAAAGTTTCCAACTATGTGATGGTGGCCCCGCCCTGGGAACGGAACAAGTGCAGTCGACAACGACGGAGTAAAATTTTTAAAATTTGCATCATTCTTCATCATGCGCATCGAAACAGCATCGGATTCTCCGATTTAGTAAATTTTCAGCTGCGGCATGGTTCGCCGCATTTGCAGCTCTATCATCCATTTATGGTTATCGCTGAAAAGATTGCGCGACAGTCACCAATCACTCGAGGATAATGGATATTGGTAAGCATTGCTCAAATGCGATGAGGAATGATCGGGATTAGAAAATGGTGGAAAGTGTGAAATACTGCAGCAGAAAAACCAATTGAAACTTTAGTTTTAACGTGAATAAAAATGGAAAAAGGTTTTAATGCCTCTAAAAAGGGTTAGCGAGTAAGACATGGGGCAGCAAAAATGCGCTTAGCCGGTAAGCAAATACTATGTTAAACCGGGCAAAGCGCCGCTGATTGTGTCAAATGTAAACTACGTAACGATGTTTGTGACCTGCTTTGTGTATGGAGGGATGCTGGCCACATCTTCCCATGGATTAAGCAGAGTCTTCCTTATGAATTATCGTCAAAATATATGATTGCTAGTGCAGATTGCAAGGTTTAATTTGATGTCCTAATCTGCGCAATGCTATATTATCTTGTATAATTTCAATCAAACCGTGCGAATTGAATTTCATTACCGAAATAAGCTTGAAAGTCCTTTTTTTTTGTGTAATAACATCGATGTAAATGTTTGTCATTGTACATTGCGCGGTATATGGATCATCATCTGTACAACGCTATTTTGTAGCTTCAATTTGCGTAAAATATCGTACGTGAGATGTGTTTTTTAACCAGAACCTCCCAAAGCCATCATGGTGTGAAATTATGAATTTTGCATCATGATCGGTGGAGGCACTGTTTATTCATTTTCTCACGGAAAAAATTTAATGGCGGTGACCAATCTCTATGAACAGATTTTATTTGTTGATAACATTATTTTGCGAGAATATTTCCTGTGCTACACAGAATCATGGTCTATTTGAATTTCATTACGACGTCTCTTTCCATCACCCGCTGTCGTCATTGTGTCAATCGAATTCAATTGTGTATTGTCGCTGAGATTCATTAACGTTCTCCATCGATTTTCTCCTTGCCTATTCAGTGAATACTGTCATGGTTATTCCAATAAATGTTTGTTTGCATATAGTGCGTTTCATTAACTTTCATGAACGCAGAATGATCGTATCGACTTTGATTAAATTATTTGTTTCACCATTAATTGGTATTGATTTTATTCATTTGTCAATCTGAAGAGTTGTACATGCATTAATGATTGATTTCATGATTGCATTTGTTTATTGTTTCATTATCTTGATCGTCATTTATGATCTTGTGGGGGGTGGCTCGCATCCCAAAATTTATAGCGTCACGTATAACTTACATGTCATTTCATACATATATAGTTACACTCTCCAATCAATTATCCATATATATATATATACGTCGCATTGGCCTGCTAGAGGTACATCCCCTCCGAGAACCTTGTAGGTTAGGTGCCAGGACTGGTTCTGCTAATAATCTATATCAAAATATAGGTCTTTATACGGGTTCACAGCGTTCGAAACTTATTTCACTAACAGAACCAGTCCTGGGGACCTAACCTACAAGGTTGGAGAGGTAAAAGCTCATTGTCAGGAGGCTGGTACTAGGGTTGGTTGGTTGGTCGGGGTGGATGGTGGTAGCACAAAAAAAAATAATAATAAATAAAACAAAATTGGAGCGTTTTACTATCGAAAAGTGGGCGTGAAGCTGAACGTAGATTTATTTTCCTTCAAAATGAGACCAACTTCGCATAAATCTACGGTGTTTATAATACTTTTTTTTCACTTTTTGAAGATTGAGGCCGTTAGGTGGCCAGTATTTTGGTACCTCTATCGAACCAGAAGACCACTAATAGGCCGTATATGAATATTCTTGGCCATCTAATAGCCCGTTTCGAAATACATAAATATGTCACATATCAATCAAATTATATATATATGTATCATCATTTATTCAAATATTTTATAACGCCGTAACATCTCCTTCGGATTTCCGAATACCTAGCTGGGGCATTCTGCAAGGAGATGGCGTACTGTCAGCGGCACCAGACAGTCATCACAATAGGGTTGAGGGCGGAGCTCCATCAAGTATTGATGGGTCAGCCTGGTGGTGGGCATGAAATGGAATTCAGCAACCAAAGAGATCGGACGAATTTTGTTGCATACGACAGTAGGAACAAAGTCTACCTTTGAAAATATAAAGTGGATAGGAGGTACCTAATACTGTGGCTGTGGCTTATGAACTATGAATTGGGAAGGATTTGAAGTTGCGATGTGTGCTGCTCGAAGGACTATATGCTTCTTTTCCAGGCAATTTTGAGAGGTGTTGACTATAGCTGCTCTGACAATATCAGATGGAAGCCTACTACAACGTACGGGAATAACTGCTGATTTTGTCTGGTCACGCAATGATGATGATGATGTCGAGGCTGTAGAGCTTTCGCCCAGTATTATAGAGACCATCAACATTTGATCAAACCCTCTCACAACGTTCTTGAAGTAACAGTTGCTGTAAGTGACCTTCTAAGCTCTCCAGGTTGCTAGACTCTGTAGGTACGTTTTATAAGGTTTACAACAATGAAAGACATTGGTTCGTTCATCTGTCCCAGCCCTCAAGGTCTCAAGGAGGATAACACGTGCTGCGGTTGAGGCGCACTCTTCCACTTTAGAGACTGTTAGACGCAGAACTCGTCAGTTCAGTCGGTGCTTTATGCCCTGGTCTGTTGGGGTTTGGAAATCGTTGCCGGCGTCGGCTTTCGGTCGTGTTGGAACTTGGCCTGCAGGCGTTTAAGTCAGCAGTTAATGTTTTTTTGTTGGATTCTCTTTAGCAGCGTTTCGGGCTTCCCGGAGTTGCAAACTGCTTCATTTGGGTTGTACTACCAGTCCGTGAAGTTTAATAATAATTATAACGGACGTGAGTCCGAGTTTCTGGAGGCGATACTCGCATGGTTTGCAGCACAGCTGCATTGTAATGTCATGACTTTGCTTAGCAATACAGTAATTTATTACCTCCGCCAAGGAGGTTATGTTTTCGTCGTGTTTGCCTGTCTTTCTTTCTGTCTATCTGTCACCAAGATAACTCAAAAAGTTCTGAACCGATTTGGATGAAATTTACAGGGATTGTTAGGTATGTTAGGAGGAACAGATGATTAACTTTTGATGAAGATATATCCATCCGTTTGTTTGTTTCTTTGTATGCCTCATTTTTCTCACTGCCATAACTCAAAAAGTTATGGCTGGATTTTTATGAAATTAACATGAGTTGTTAAATATATATAACAAAGAGTAAATGACCAAATTTTGGTAATGATCCGCTTTTTCGTTCGTTTGTCACTGTTTTTAATTTTATGCTTGTTAGCACAGTAACTCAAAAAATATTGAATAGATCCTTATGAAATTTACAGGGGTTGTTAGTAATGTTGAAAGACATAAATATGTAATTAAATTTTGGTGCAGATCGATACGTTCGTTTGTACGTTTGACTCATGTTTGTCATGTTTGTTAGCAGTATAACTCAAAAAGTTATGACCGGATCTTCAAGAAAATTGCACAAGCTGTTATTAGCTACTATAAAAAGACACGAGTGATTCAATTTTGATAATACACAGAGAATTATGATTTTTTGCTACCGTTGCCTCGCTTGGCGGAGGTATGCGCTCTCAGAGTGCTCTAGTTTTCTATGTTATCAATATTTCCACAAGGATGTGGTGGCCACAACTGAACAGTGTGAGAGCAAATTGGTGCCCTATACAATGGGAGGGTAACATTCTAGGATTGTACTCAAAATTCCTGACGGAGAAACCAAAAACTTTTTTTGCGTTTTCAACTCTTTTCGGATTGTTTTCTGAGTTTCGGGGCGCCTGATGTTATTGCGGCGAATATGCACCACTACACATTTGTGGGCTTCAAAGCTCATCTGCCAGCTTGAGGTCCTCTGCATGAGGCCGTCTTCCCAAATCTCCTCCTCCATCTTGCTGTCCAGAAGGAGATGGGGGCACAGATTAGGGTCTTCTGTAAATTTATTAACTTTACAGAAGATGCTGAGGGTAACATCATCGATATAAATCATCATAAGGAGTGGACCAAGCACGCTTCCTTTGATACGACATAAGTCCAGCCGCAGTTTGCCCATTGAAATTGTACTCGCTGCTGGCGACCAATGAAGCGCAACTCAAGGAACAAGTCTGGTGTCTCTTCAAATTCCTCGGTCTTGCAGCTTCTTTATTACGAGTAGGTGGAAGACTCGTACTTGAGTGGTAGTAGTGGCAGCTCAGCTCTATCATCCATAGTAGCGACATATGGTTCACGTGTCAGCAGTTCACTCAACCAAGTGCTGCAACTCATCACATTCGTACAGTCATCTCATTGGCTGCTATTTTCCGCCATATGAACATGCGAATCTGTTGTATCGGCATGACAGCAACAGCCTAAGCTGGACCAAAGTCCAAGCTTTGGCTTCTCGCTGGGAATGGACCATTTGGTTCATCAAATGTTAATGAACTAATTTCAATCTATTTGAGAAGAAAATAAAAAGTTCCCTTTCAAACAATAGTAACAATAATAATAAAAAGTTCCTACACTCTAAACAGGATGAAACGTCTAGGATAGTATTACTGAGCGAGAATTAATACTTTACTTAGATATATCATTATTCATTACTATTATTTTGTAAACTGCAAGTCTCACAAGCTACTTTTTATTACAAGGTGATAAAAGAGTGGAAGAAATAAGGGACATACAGTAGCTACGCCTATAGAAACGTGGAACCAGTGCGTCACGCTGCACACTGAAGCAACACACATGGGTAGCTACAGTAAGGGGAAAAAGTCGGATAAAAAGTGATCTGTATGAGTATGGAAGCGGAAGCAAGTAAAGTGGCAGAGGAGGAAAGATGTCCCGACGAACAAGCTAATGCCAAGTCAGAAAATGACTGTTTGAATTTGTAGAGGCGAAAACTATCTAGAAGAGACAGGTATACACAAAAGCCTGGCGTGGCTTGAGCACATATGTAAAGCCTAATGATCACGAGTCTGGCAGATCAGATGAATAATGCAGTTTTACATAGGAACACACTAACAATAACTACCGATAATGCCTATCAGTACAGAGGAGAAATACTTACCTGTGACAAACACACAATATTTCCCAACTCTCGTCAGTACAGAACGCAACTCACGGAAGAAATTGAAGGTACGGTGGGCTGTGCTGTGGACGTGGCCAAATGAGATGAGGACGAGCAAGAGGAAGAAGATAGCGTAGTGGCGACAGCAGCTAAAGATGTGGACGAGAGCGGTGGAGAGGGGGGCGGTGAAGTGTTCCTCGAAGAGGCTAGTGTAGGTGGAGGGGTATTAGGCGTGCTACTGCTGCTTGGACTGCTTTGAGGCATTGGCTGTTGCTTCTTCTTCAAATGATCTTTGTAACATTTGGAACAAAGTCCGTCTGTGTTGGAGGACCCGAAGAAACCGCAACCTGTGCGACACAGGATGGGACCCGCCTCCAGCTGGTTGCTCTCACTGCGCTCCATTTGGCCAGACACCTGCGAGCGTACACAGCAATGGTAGCGTTATGAGAGGCTCATCGTTACACGGAAGTGGTGGCAAGGTGGAAGGTCGTGCTCGAGTGGAGCGTCACGCTACAACATTCACTTACATGGATATATACTTATGGCTCAACACATGTAGCTATATAGCTAGATATAAATGCACACCTGAGGAAGTAAGATGGCGTGAAAGTTGAACTGCACGATCAATGACGTATCTTCACCGAAACAAAGACTAACACAAGTAAATATTAAACAGAAACTGAACACACAGGAATCATTATTATTATATTTATTAGTTGCTTTAGCCACTCTAGACACAACTATGGTGATTCAAGAAAGGGACATGTAGTAGGTATGTTGATAGAAACGTGGAATCCATGCGCGAGGGTAGATCAAAGCGCATGAGAACAGCAAGTCATGAAAGAAAAGGAAGAACAGAACAAAGCGTCATCAGTATGGGAACGAAAACTGAAGGAAGCAAAGTCGGCACGAATGACAGACGTTCTGCAGGTCTAGCTAATGGCTAAGGTGACCTACAAGATCCCCTGAGGTTACTGCTGCTCACCATAACATAGGATGGGCGAACCGAGAACATACAGGAAATAAGTACAGTACAAGCCACTACACGGTTACCGCAATAATTTTAATTCAATAAATCCGCACGATTTCCTCAGTTACTGTGTACAAATTATCTTTGAAGAGACAAACTCAGCCACAACGACAACGTTGGAGTAAGCAGCGGTAAGTTGAACTTATAAAAACGTGCACACAGCAAAGCATTAAATAAAAAAAAAATAAATGAGTCCATTATCAGAGGAACAGATTTGGTGGGCGGAGGACACGTGGCCAAGGACTGGCACCCTTACCTTGGCGGTTGACGGGGACGAGTTTCTGAAGAAAAAATGTGTCGGGGGATCACTGGCGCCCTACGCGGACACGCAGCCAGAGGGGATATGGAGAGGAACCTTCAGCAGATGCACTCCTGCACGATAATTTGAAACTATTAGATAATAATTGAGGTCTATTTGAGAGGCATAACTAACTATAGCTGCACTGTAACTACATATACGAGAAAGGGTTAACACCCATATATTTGTTCGTTGTCGAAGGCAGTGTGCCAAGGCGCACACGCGTCGCACGTCAACACACTACGGTGTGTCAGCATCACGTGCACTTCAACACAACACATGGGAACTATCAAGCATAGGCTAAATAAGAATATTCCTTGGAAAACGTAATTGGTAACGCACTGTAACAGTACAAAAGAGGACATCACGTACAGAGTGTTTATTTTTTAACCCGAGTGGCAACACCACTTGGGCAGGCAGCAGGACCTGGTTCAAACCTCGCCATGCGTCAGTCACCAATATTGCAAAATCTCTTCATGATGCCAGTAATGGAGAAAAGTAAGCAGGGTCAAGTTCATACTACATGGTTACTTGGACAACTCCCTGACTTCGTATTAGGTAGTTATATGGGAGACACAAAAATACAAACAGCTCGATACCTACGAGATGATCGTGCAGTAAAGAGACCACATGCTCCACTGCAGCGATGAAAAAAGATACATAAATAATAAATATCCTGTCAGAATACGTCAAGACCACAAATCAAACCGTTCCTTATGCCAAGTCCATATTATGCCTTGGCTCGCGCAACTTGGTGCAAGGATGTGCAACTGGCACGTCGTCCAGATACAGAGCTATTTAATATAGTCTGTACTCGGTAGCATCAATACGGTAGCGACGTGTTAGCTACATATCTACACAAGTGGTGCGTTCGAAAGCACACTGTAGCTCTGGCGTCACACACACACTGCTGCAGTACGAGAGGAGAAGTGTGGCGGTAGACGAAATAAATCGCTGTGGGCCACACCCGCACACAAAGCACGTGTCACGCATAGGAGCAAGAGACTCTCGAACACGCACGCACGCGCTAAGAAACGAGCGTAAGAGATCTCTAAGGTGGTAAGGAGGTCAGCTGACGCACGGGGGAGGTGGTGCGACACGCGCACCAAACGTTGCTACATCTCACTGTCCATCACTTCACGTTGTTTGTAAGCCATGTCTGCTGCGTTCTACATACAGGCAGGACATTCTGAGCTTCCAGGGTCCCCATTCTGAGCGACGGTGTCCAACGAAAGAGCGACATTCGATGGTAATGATATTAGCTAGGTATCGGTGCCCAAATGAAAGAGGGTAGACATGCATCGGCTTGTGAGCAGTCGGCAATGAATATACTGTACAATTGAGAGAGAAAGAGAGCAACAGTTACTTTTGCGCTGGAAGAATCGCACTGCAAGCAGAAAATGCTTCTTCACTGACAATTTGTAAGTTCTCACTCTGACGGAACCGCTGCGCCACCTGGCCTACATAGGACCAGCCACACGTAGGCCTTTGGATGCAGCAATCCTTAGCACGCTCGCCAAAGCAAGGGAGGAGAGAGAGACAAAGCTGCTGGTCCAAACAGTGACACACATTCAATGAATGTGCCACGCTCGGCGTCGCCTGTTACGTTACCAGCAGCCAGCACCAGCGGTGTGTGGAGCAGACTGTTGAGCAGCTGCCGCTCACGGCGCGATGCGAACGCAATACAAACGTTTCGTGGCTCGCCAGACAGGTCAAGAACATCTCCGCACGCATGTGACTTGCATGCGTGGTGAAACGGTCGGTAGCCTATCCTATCTTCCCGTTTTGCGTATCCAGACTACGCATGTAGCGTAGGTTGTGGCATGGTGTACGTCGAGCGGCACCACTGGCACGTAGCAAGAGACTCACGGTAGATAGCTATTCCGCAAAATAACAAACTTGATCATGTAAAGTTGTAGCCACACAAATCACAATAATGCTTCTTGTATATGCCAGACCCCCCCGGTAAATGAAGGGTGAATCTGAGATTTGGAAGTGATAGAAGTATTTGATGAAAACTCCTCTCCACTGCAAACAGGGCCGAAGAAAGCTGGAGGGATTATTACACCCTATGAAGCTTGCAAGGCTGCAACGCGCTGATCACGATAGCAACCGATGCAATGTGTGCCACGGTCTCAGTTCTGAACGTCACGCTCTTGCTGCTCCACACAACACTTGACACCTGAGCGAACACACGCGCAGCCAGCCAGCGAGTTAGCCTGCCTCTTCCCACACCAGCTGTGCTCGCAGAGCAGTTAGGCATTACATGGGAGCTACAGCAACGTACCTACGCGTATCCAGCTCTTGTCGTGCCTAAGCTAATGTATGATTAAAAGGAACTATAAACGTTATATCGGCTTATGATAAGTTGGGCTTCACCATCACATGTATACAAATCTAGGTAGGTAGGCAATTCAGAAACGAAGCTTTCTTCAAGCAAACCGACGCTTACGCATCACTGCGGACCGACTGAGGAGCTCGTTGATCTAGCATGCATGTATGTACATATTATTTATAACTGAGTATACACCCGTAGTATCCGAACAGGTAGCACCACATACTGCCTCTGACGCACACGTCCAATGGGCGGAGTGGGATTGTAATGAAGCGTAAGATATTGTACGTGTCGTAGCCTCACATATCCATTTATTCATAAAATTACCAATTTGTGAACTGTCAACAGAATTAATAATAAAACACAATTTATACAAACGGCATGTATTCTAAAAGTAAATAAAGACATAGCGATGCAAACGTAAAGTTGAACTGCAACAGGGCTTATAAATAAATATATAGGTATCCTTTGTCATGGTCAGCAGTTCCTGCCCAGTTTTAATCTATGCCAGGGTACAAGCGGCACTCGAAAAATGTCCATGGTAGATTTCGCGGTAGATTTGGCACACAAGAGCGGACGCATACATATGCAAGGTTCAACATTAGCAAATTCTGTAAATTACAGTGTCTTGATTATGTGAACGTTATCTATTATGCATAGGTATATTTGGTGAACTATTGCCATGGATACAAGATGTTACTTTTAGAACGCGAAGTGAATTTTTTTAAATAAATTGACTTATTAAGGTAGGGTATCCTCATAGGACATTTGACAGAGGAAGCAACCCCGCAGAAAGGGGTGGTTGTCGCTTGGGCGCGAGCTCTGTTCCCGCCAAAATGTGGACCGCTATTATCAGCCAGAAAAGGGAAATGTAGATGTAATTGGTCTAGTCTTCTGAATGACGTCATTATAGTTCCCAACATTGGCCGTATTTACGTATTAGGTGAGGGAAGGTAGGAGGTCTTCCGAAGATTTGAAACACAAGCGCTCGGATCGCACATAAATGGGTCCCCAAAAATTGCAAGCAGCCTCGTTCCGTCTGCCGATGTTGAGGGCAGACGTCATATAGTTTTGTCCTTCACTCGCCGGTTTTGAAGTTGTTCCTAACGCCTGAACCGCGTCCTGCGTGTCCAATGTTAGGACTTGCAGTTAAAGGTTGTAGATCATGCCCCGCCAATTTCGATATTGTTTTCCTGAACTTATGTAAAACAAATTGTGTACAATAATTTAAGTCACGAGCTCGTGAATCAAGCCACGTCACAGAATTCGCAGTAACGTTTTTCTTTTTGTTCTTAGTGTGAGTGTAGAGCAATGGTGGGGTGAGCAATCTCCTTCAATCATAATCATTGTAGCTTCAGTGAACATTGTGTTCTTGCGTCACTGCATTATATATTATGCTACGATGTCCCGTAGATTATGAGCGGAAGCTCCCGAGACGGGCTGCCAGCGTCTTCAAGCTATTGCGTCCCCATTGAAGATGCCAGTGGTGCCAACAGTGTCCCCGACTTATAGTTCCTGAAGTCCCGTACTTGTGGTCGCTGATGTTAGCCTCCCCGACGTTGCTCGTCTCTGGCGTGTTAAATCCCCATCTTCTTTGTCCCTGATCAACGTCCCCGATTTTCTACGACCCTGGCACAGCGGATAGATGGTTCTTACTTCACGTTGCGGCGCTGCCACCTCCCCGAAAGGTGCATCTTTGTGCCGTCCAACATTAGTAGACGAGACGCCACTGATTCAAATATCTCCATTAACAAGGTCTGCTCGAAATACAAACCTGGAAATCAATGCAAAATGTACATGGCAGAAATGAGAACGCTCTATTTTGTGTCCCGTAGCGCCGGAAAAGTCGTCCTGTTTGGATGCCTTAAAGAATTGGCGCAGTGATAAAAAAACTAAGGAAATGATCAAGCGTTTTAGATAATGCGGTAAGTAATAATGTTTCTCAATTAAAGGACCAGCGACTGGCTTGGGTAGGATAGGTTGACAATCTGATGAGTGTTAGGAGCGCAGAAAAGAATTGGAGCAGTGCGAAGTGCAAACTTACCTTAGACCTACGTAATAAGTGATAGTGAGAATATTTTCACAAGCAGAGTAGATGTTTTAGCTCAAAGAGGCATTACTAATTCAAGTACAATGGTCCGGAGTAACGGAAACTGTAAAAATTCGCAGTTAAATTGTCCGAGGATTCAGCAAATTGAAGAAAACGATGCGTGCAGTTGCGTCAGATTCCATAACCCATCGTTACTGCAATACCATACGCGTGTATTCCACGTAGTCGCATCTTCTATTTTCGCTGGAGAGTTACTATTGTTCGCCATTCATGGCAAGTGGCGATATTTTGTGTTGTTAATCTTGACGATCACAGGTTTGGTGTCTTGTCTACCAATTGGCTATAAACTGCTGTGTATTTTACTGTCAGAAGATCAAAAGCGCATCCTGCCATCCTTTAAACTGTGCTCATGAATGTAGTAGTTCATTATTTTACGTTGTCAAGAATGAACATGTATTGCTAACCGCCGCAGTGTTGTGCGTTTTAGAGTTATGTTTTATCAGTGGTGGTTGCCATTAGATCAGTCACCTACAGTTTCATGTTTTTTTTCCAATATAGGCATGCTCGCCACCTATGAAATGTGTATTTTTCCACTGCCTTGCAAGTCTGAACGCTCTAACTTAGGAAAACGTATGTGTGGGAGGAGTAGCTAGCCTCCAAGGGCACATACATTATCAACTCCGCCAAGGAGGTTATGTTTTCGTCGGATTTGTATGTCTGTCTCTTTGTCTGTTATTCTGTCTATCACCGAGATAACTCAAAAAGTTATGGACGGATTTTGACGAAATTTACAGAGATTGTTAGGTATGTTAGGAGGAACAGATGATTAACTTTTGGTGGAGATCCGTCCATCCATTTGTTTGTTTGCATCATTTTTCGCAGTGCCATAACTCAAAAAAGTTATGGAGGGATTTTTATGAAATTTACATGAGTTGTTAGGTATATCACGAAGAGTAATGACCAAATTTCTGTAATGATCTGTTTGTTCATTAGTTTGTCACTGTTTTTGATTTTACGCTTGTTAGCACAATATCTCAAAAACTTACGAATGGATCTTCATGAAATTTAAAACTAGTTGTTAGTAATGTTATAAGACATAGGCTAAATGATTAAATTTGGTGATAAGGTGGTCCGTTTGTGAGTTTGACTAATTTTTGTCAGAATGTTTGTTAGCTACATAACTCAAAAAATTATGAACGGATCTTCAAAAAAAATTACTGAAGCTGTTAACACTGCTGAAGGGCACAACTGATTAGATTTTGGTGAAAATTATGGTCTCAGAACCAATTTGAATTTTTCGTAAACGTTGCCTTGCTTGGCGGAGGTATACGCTCTTAGTGTGATCTGGGTTACGTCTGCTGATTCCCTTCAATATTATCTTATTTATTATTCATTCGTCAGACATTCATTATCGTGACGTCATGTATTATTATTCAGCTCATTATTATTCATACTTCTAACTAATTTATACCGCCTGTAACAGGAATAGCTGACACGTGTAAGCTGCCTGTCTCTGCACGCCCCGTTCTGCTCGAAGAACTGAAAATTTTTCAACAAATCTAGCAGCCCCGTAACAGGCATTCAGTTCCACCAGGAATATTCAATACAATCGATAGGTAGCTAACAATCTAGTTACCACACTAAGCAAAAGTCTACAATTCGCATTCAATCGCAATTGCAACCAGGGCTACAGTATCCGAGTTGCAGATTTTGAGTGCATGATGAAGTCCGCGACACCTGCTGGGCCAGCGAGGAGGGAAAAAATAATAGTTTGCCCTTATTGAGAGCCTCGTTTTACTGCGCTAGTAGGTTTTTGCAGCATAGAACTGGAGTCGGACACCTATTAGTCTTCTCAGGAGCCAGAGTCGCACAATCTACCTTCCGACTCCACAAATCTGCTGGTAACAAGTGAAGCACACGTGCACACACAAACATACACACACACACGCGTACACGCTGCCTGCCCCGCTGAGGACGGCGAATGTTGCAGCACAAAACATGGCAACCGATCGAATGTGTGCCACGGTCATGCAGTGCCACCACACAAGGACGTACGGACGGCCACAGACACCTCAGGGTGATCCCACAGAGAGGGGCGTAGAGACGCCGAGTTCAGCAGTCGCGCGGCGGCTGCTGCTGAGCACTGGCAAGAAGTTCTCGCCCAGGTCAGAGGGTCAGGCATGACCCAGCAAGCGAGCGTGCTGTTGCGCCTGGGACGTACAAAAATAGTACCATAAGCTCCTTGAAAAGAAAACCTGCCACCCAAAGTGAAGGACTCTGTACCACCGAACGCAGGAAAATGACGCTTTGATGAAGCGCAAAGGATTAAAGGGAAGTTGAATTTTCACAGTTGCGGCATCAGGGAGGATATCTAAAAATGGAAGCAAATGGTCGGCTACGGTTTTATTGCAGCCAACATCAGGATTACTGTATCGGCTACTGTATCCTTTGGATCATTCACACATTGCACTGGCGAACTTATTTGGTACCCGTAGCTATTTTAAAACACACTGCATTATCTCTAACATCGCTCGGTGTCACCTCTTGCTTCTGTACATATGTTATTCCTGTTCAGAAGCGGCTCATAGCTATACTTGGCGGAGTTGCTGCACGAAACCTATATTCATTTGTACTATTTTTGCCCTGAACTAAGGGGTTTAGCTAGGTGATTAGGCATACAGGATACAAGTGAAATTAATGAATTCAAGATGAATCACTCCTAACACAGAATGTTATCAGCCTATTGAGGCAGAATACAAAATTAGAATAAGAAAAAAACACAGTATGGGTTAAGGGGTTACTATCGTGTGAAAAATAACAGAGGTTCGGTAGTTGCGCAGCGCCTATACCAGAGCCGTTACCTACTGTAAAGTGTAAATCGCACTGTAAGTGTGCAACGACGTCTGGTACACTCAGAGTTTCTTTTATTTCTGCATGACAATTCATTGACCCAGTAAAAAATGGAGATTAACCTACCTAGCGTCAAGCTTCATGACTTCCGGAGTTTAACCCGTTGTACGCATAAAGTTCACTCATAGCTAGGTATCATGTGGATAACACTATTGTTACTGTTCCTGAAAGTGGACAGTAGCTAAGCAGCACTGGGGTTAAACCAATTCGCAATAAAAGTACGATAGCTCTCGACATCAGCATTTGTATATATATATATATATTTTTTTTTTCAACACAAGCACACTGATTTCTCTCTGACATTTGGGCAATATGTTTAGCATCTCAGTTCAAAACATCGTCAATTTTGCGTTTACTTAAATTTATTTCATAATATATCCACTGGAAACAAAAACATAATCTGATAAAGATATGCAAAGAGAGCATGAAAGTAAAACTCGTGTTAAGAACCAAGCTTTCACAGCGAGGGATTTGAGAAAAAAATAGATAAATAAAGCTGGCTTGCAGTCAAGAGCGAAAGGTACCTACTCCCGCGGGACGGTGCCGTGTGAAGGAGAAAGTGAACACAACGTTACGCGCGACACGTATGACGCGACGCTCTACTGCGGCAGTGACGTGTTTCCCTCCACACCTTATCGCACACGATACGCACACCTTATCGTACGCGACACAAGCGTCACTCACGATTGCAATGCAATATTAACGAACTAACAATTTGGAGCTAGGTACTTACGAAACACATTCAAGTAAGGCTAAGCGCAAATCACGTAAGGGGAAGCTGCGTCCACCAGGCTTCGCGCTCGCTAAGATTAGTCTCTAAACTGTCAGCAGTCCTCAGTTGAGGATGTTTCAGTACAATGCTGTTCTTGCTGGCGACCAAATGTAAATAGTGCAGGTTAAGGCTGCAAAAAGAAGAGGATCACAAACAAGCAACAGGTCCAATGAGACTTAAGCAGGGAAGCTGGTCCAACATAAGTGGGGACTCGCGTCTCAAATCGGAAGACGGTCCCGGTTCAGTACGTGGCCCTCCTGAGCTTCAGGGACAGTATGTGTGGCTGTAAGGCTAGGTACATACTCTAGAAATACAGAACCTATCCAAACCTATTCTTAACTTAATACTCGGAGGTATGTCACATACTACAGTATAAGAGGACCCGGCACATAAAGACGAAGAGCCGAGAGAGCAATGTCGGATGTTAGCCTAAACTTTCCCGACTGGGAAGTAATGGGCAACGAAAAATGGCGGACATTTAACCCCAAATGTTACTTTGGCCCTAAGGCACGTAGGTAATGAGCGTATAACTAGGTAGTTCTGCTGCTAAAGAAACTAGGGATATTGTGATAGAACGTACACTAAAATCAGCCGAAAATGAGCGAGGATTTTGCAATATTCAAGGTGTCTACAAAAATGTGAAAACCATATTTTACTACCTTTTACTACTTTTTACTACGTTTCCTACACAAGATTTTACTACCTTATAATTGCATAACTATATCTTAGGGAACCTCAAATGAGGACCCTGTGGCCTCCACGTTTCCCCTTACAGCCGCCTCGACCTCCACAATAAAAGAATGGGGAATAAGGTTGAAAAAATGGGGTGTAACACCCTTTATTAAACAATATTGTTTGGCTATCAATTTATTGTAAAACAAAATATGTATTAATAATCTGAAACCATGCTAAAATAACTAGATCCTGGCAAAATGAACACACATCCTTCTTCCTTCAGG
This sequence comes from Parhyale hawaiensis, assembly GCA_001587735.2. NCBI lineage: Eukaryota > Metazoa > Arthropoda > Malacostraca > Amphipoda > Hyalidae > Parhyale > Parhyale hawaiensis. The sequence goes on along the minus strand of LQNS02277997.1, from coordinate 3,424,480 downwards.
AGCATAAAAAAATTACTAACCTCTTCTTAGCTTCTGGGATGCAGGAGAAATAATTAAACTACAACTGATAACAAACAAATAATGGACGACTGGGGCCGGAGGAATGTCAACTCCCCTTAATATAGGACCATGTATCCCATAGTACCCTGCAGAAATAAACTTATACAAATCACGGTTTTGCTCAGTGAATAGAAATAAATTTACTACTTAGCAGCAAATTTTACAACTATTTACTACTTTTTTTACTACCTCTCGGATTTTACTACTTTTTACTACTTTGCTACCTTGTAGACACCCTGAATAAGTGCAATTACTCGCAGCCCGCTAAATGAGAGGCCCATGCGAGGACAAATTAACTACAAACATCGAGGGCAGGGGTTCCCAAACTTTGATAGAGTTCCGCATCCTCAAACGGTTTTGATTCATTTTCGCATCCCCAATAAAACTGTAAAATAAGTAAAGAAAGAAAAGGTAAATAAATGTACGCTGCTACAGAAAAAAACATAAATCCATAACTATAACAATATTGGTATTAATCACGTGATCTCGCCCTTACTAAAGTGCTCGCTATTTTGCTGCCACAACAACTCCCTGAACTAGGAAGGCAAGTAGGCATATAAGCAGGAAACTCTGTAGAACATAAGGGCAAATGAACTGCCGCCGAAAGGCTCACATGGCAGGAGAAAAGGTGACTAAGTGCCAGTCACGTGGCGGGGTCACCACCCAACCTAGCACACAATGAGTGCATAATGAAGACGTTAGGTGGCGCCAGCGAGTTTGGGGCTGACACCTTTAGACATATTTGCACATGTAGTAGCAGGTGCCACAAGGGTGTATGACGTCCCTGAGGTCAGATCACCACGCGTGCAGGAGCAACCCAACACTCAAACAATAAGTTAGCTAGTCGCTTGCCTTCACACTACACGATTTAATCAACCCGTCCCCGCGTCAGTCACAGAAAAGCTACAGATACAAAACGTAGAAAATTCATTTGTATTTATAAACGAGGATTCCACAAATGAATGATTGCTGCGAATGGACACAAGTTAATATAAAAGAGAAGGACGAAAAGAACGAAGGATATCACTAGGAGAAACACACAAAAAGGCCGCAATATGGGCATAAAAATAAAGACATCCCAAATGCCTACATAAGACTAGAGCAGTCTAATGCAGACGCTAAATCGAATTTTGAAAGGATATCGTGCTGCCTTCAAGATGTGTAGAAGAAATTCTGTCGCTCTGAGTGCAGATGCTGCACTCAGAAACACGACAACGCGGGTCAAGCAGCTGGCACAAAACCCTGACATCGAATCTAAGACTCGTGTGTGTGTGTGTGTGTGTGTGTTTAGACGTGATAAATAAACGAAAGTAGGTACTGTGTGACACACAAACACCATCCCAGCCATAATTTTTTTCACCTCTGCTACATTTCATCCAGTTATTAGATATTGTGACATTGCTGCTATATTAACATTCACAGTTTAACCACCCCTTTTTCGCAAAAACGGCGTATTAATGACATGCAATACCTATGTCAATCAAACTGAGAAAGCCATGCACAAAGTATCAGCAACATTCCTGTGCGCATGGTAGCTAACAGGAAGTTCGGAAAGAAGAGAATGAACATAAAAAAATGTCAGCAGAAGTAGAAACAGATATGGCGACATCAGACGGGCGCGTATCATACTTAGCTATACCTGCAACGTATTGTTCATACAGTTTCATTGCACATAAGTGGAACATCTAGTTTAATGTACTGTAAGCAAATGATTCAATCAATCACATTTGGTTGTGAGGACAAAGGAAGATGCGCAGTTCTTGGTGCTAGAAATACTACACAGAACTAGAGCTCGCACCTCTACAAATCACTTCCTTTCTCCTTGAGTTCTTTGGTCCATTAACTCGAGCGTAGGTACTAAATTTATACGCAGAACGTCTTTGATCCCTACAGGCTCACAGCCAAATGCGATTGGTTAGAATAACTAGGGAATCCTCTGCGCTGCGCAGGGTCACATCAGCGCCCCATTGCAGGACTTACAATACTACGGTCCTTGATAGTGCTGCACGGCCTCTGATGCACTGAAGAGCAACGACCCAATGTACCCATTACAACCATTTTACACCCTCATGGATTTTGGGCGGGCCTTACGATAATCGAATCAAGTAGGTATAAATGTTCACTTGCAAGAATATGGAAGTGTCATCTTCAGGTAACTATGTAGTTAAACTACCGACTGTAAGCCCTTTAATGCAACTGAATTTTGCCAGAAAGAGTGAGCACCTGCATTAGATACATCAAAGAATAATAATTTATTCACAAATGCATAACGCGCAATATCACATTAAGGGTAACTAAAACTCCAGAAAGAGAACACGAGTTGTCCTGTATCTTTACTTCGGGAACGCTTTTTCAGGCTGGTTTATAAACACTATACGTCCATAAATATCACTTTCATGCATGTAAAGCGGCATCAATAGTTTTCTCCATCGTTTTGTCTTATGCACACTAAGTTTTGACTTTCTCTCAATAATGGGGTCATACCAAGGAGCGACACGTACACACACTAACCTACACACTCACACTTTCACTTCCCACATGCACACACACAAATCCTGACGCAACGAGCAGCAGCAGCAGCAGCCAAATAATCAACATAGTTTTGCAGGCCATTAGCGGAATGCAAGTAAAAGTAGGCGAACGCCGATGTTGCTGCGAGCGCCTAGGCTTGGAGCGCAGTAACTTATTCTATATAAGACGCGTGCAAGCACAACAGGCAGGCATGTATACTGACAACGGCGACAGCACAACTGCTAGTGCCGATGTACGGTACGGCGAGAACTTCCAAATGAACAAATGTAAAGGCAAAAACCTGATCAGTATTCTTTAAAATACTAACTTCAAAAGTAGCTATACTAGAATCAAAGAGGCCACATCCATCGATCCTCATCAGACGTACAGTAGCGGCCATAATGGCTCGGACACCTAAAAACTCGTCAGAAAATCTTCAAATACTTCAATATTATTGAAGGCATTGAAGTGTAACTTTACAACAAGTTGAGCAACAAGCCATAGCTAAATTGTGTTAAAATTTCAGCTGTTCACGAAAAAATAAAAAAAAAAAAAAACAGTTATAAGCAAATGAATTATAACAGTAGGAATTCAGTCTGGACAAAAAGTTCGGACAACCTTAAAAAATACTAATTAAACACATGAAATAGGGCTACAAATACGAGCTATGTTATGAATTCAACTTCTTAGCATTTAGTACATTAACCCTTTACTGCCGCTAACAGCTTGACATCGTCTACCACAAGAGCTGACCAAATTGCAACATTCTTCTGGTGTTATTTTTTTGATTCGTGCTCCAAAATGGCTCATAGCTCATGTACATTTCGTGGATTTCTCTTCTTCGATCTTTCTCCTAATAATTTCCAAACATTTTTGTGCTGGCCAGTCCAAAACACTTACTCCTTCTTGCTCTACTAATGACTTAACCAATCTTGCCGTGCGGCAGGGAGCGTTATCTTGCATAAAAATTGGTTCATGAGTTGAAGAGGCTTTGAAGATCGGCACAACATGTTTTTGTAAAAGTTCCTTGTATACCTGTGCGTTTACTTTTGCTTGCAGACGAACTAAGGGACCCGTGCCGCGTGCTGTGATCATACGGAAGACCATAACGCTTCCGCCGCCAAATTTTAAACTTGACGCAATTTTTGGATAATCTTTCACTAGTTGAACGATGAACAAATCTTTTTCCATCCGAGCCAAATAAATTGAACTTAGATTAATCACTAAAATGAACCTTAGACCAGTCTTCTCGAGTCCAAAGAACGTGTTTTGCTGCATAATTCATCCAAGCATTTCTATTCTTCTAGCTAATTAAAGGCTTGATAGCTGTAGTTCTCAGATGCAAGTCTGCTTCTTTAACACGGCGTGAAACTGTCTTCATAGACACCTTGATTCCATGCGTATCACTAGCTTCACGGGAAATCTCTGCTGCGGGTTTAAATTTATTCTTCTTTGACAATCTAAGCAATACACTATTCTCTCTTCTCGAAGTTTTGCGCGGTCTACCACTTGAAACACCAGCGGTACTTGAACCATTCTGGCCATATTTAGTCGGTATATCACTAACCACACTTCTAGGTCGATCAACTTTGTCTGCTATTGCCTTCATTGAAAGTTTATCATTATGACGCAATTTCACGGGTAACTCACTAATAGAAGAAGGTGTGTAGGGACTTCCCGAGGCATGTTAATGGAGCGGATGTAGCATCGATTATGACTGCAAGTGTGTTTAACCCCATCTATAACTCTTTCTGTGGCAACATTGGTTTTTTTCTAAAATAAAATGGAAAAAATGAAGTGTCCGAACTTTTTTGTCCACACTAAATTCTTACTCTTATAATTCATTCAATTGTAACTTTTGTTTTATTTATCATGAACAGCTGAAATTTTAACACAATTAAGCTATGGCATGTTGCTTAACTTGTGTAAAATTACACTTCAATGTCTTCAATAATATTGGAGTATTTCAAGATTTTCTGACGAGTTTTTAGGTTTCCGAACCATTTTGGCCGCTACTGTACAAGCAAAAGAACCTAAGGAGAAAGTTTGTTAGCCGTCGATCACGAGGCCCATTTCAGCCAAAAGCGCAAAACAATTACTGGCACAGAGCTTGATAACATTAACCAGCAACACTATGACGACGGAAAATTATAATAATGAAAAATACGAATTCACAACTAAAACTGATGAAGCGTGTTGATAAAGCACAGATTTCATCAAGATCAACAGATGCCAAAGAAGCGCATGAAGACATAAATCGGGAGTGTTTCAGACCTGCTCGCCCACATGTACCCAACGAGAACCATCATAGCTCGGGAAATGTTGAGGCGAAGTGACAACGTTCAAATGCGCTGCGGGAAGCACAAGCAACGCCCATGCAGTTGGCATGTCTATACGATGAAGGTCTGGAGCTAAGTAAAGAAGAGCGAGACGATCGGGGGGCGTTCGCCAGTATATGTGGTGTGTGGCCTAGTGACCCGGCGGAGGGACGCTGACGGAACAGTTTCCCTATCATGAGACACGAGAGAAAGTGCGAGTGTGGGGAGACTCTCACTACAGCCGCAAGAAGAGTGTGGCGCATCCATGCAACGACCGTCATGCCACGCACCATAATTTCTTAACACACACCACCGCACACGCAACACACCCACCACACAGCGTCATGGCGACACCGCCCACGCCAAGTGGACGTCGCGATCGCTTTCGCTTGCTGGTAGTAGGTCGAAAGATATTCTCTAGCTGCATCATAGATAGCTAGCATAAGAAATGCAAATTTTTGACGTTGCAATAAAAACATCCATCACTACACACAGAGAAGTCTCTGTAACGGTAAGTATATATTAACCTTTTAAAAGGTAAATCTAACCCCTTGTAAAAGTAAACCTAAGTTT
>LQNS02277997.1:3395119-3410864 GCA_001587735.2 Parhyale hawaiensis | reverse complement strand
CGGCATTCTGCTTGTAACACTATTTAGATGTAGACCTTGTATTCTATAGTCTGCATCTATCAAGTAGCATGTTGCTACTTATTATTGGATCATATCTTCTAAGTCTTGTATAATAAGATGTAGATAAACAAGAAGATCTTGACGGCATTCCTTCACCATCCAACCTGTAGCCTGATAACTATACTCGGCCTTGAAGTTCACTCTCACAACCAAGTACAGTGACGAACTCAATAAGAACGTCACCTCGCCAGAAAAACAATATATAACAGGTATGAAGACAGTAAACTGCTCCAATAAACACTACTGGAATTCCCGCGCACAGGCCACGTATAGTCCCCGGCCTGGTAGGATAGGACACCGGCCACATCAGTTTGTGGTGGCAATTCAACAACAATTTTATAGTGGGAATCGCAGTAAGCAGTAATGTTCAGAAGAAATAGAGAACGGTAGGCATGAAAGGGTGAACGTAAATGAGATACCGTAGTCGAAATCTAAAAATGAGAGATACAGAGGAGGGTTTCCTAACTTCACTAGATTTAATAATACATTAATTTTTCCTCCAGTGCAACCGAAGAAAAATTATAATAACTATCAATATACTTGAATCAATCCTGCAGTTTATTGGTTAACATTTGCCGATGAGTAATTAGCGAAGTGGCCAATACTTCCAATGCGGTTAACTTTGCCAAAGACAATTAATTCTGCTTCAATTGAACCGCCACACCAAAAAATGAATGTTTATAAAAAGCTCAAAGAAGTTTGCTCCAAAACCCGAACATCTAGGCCACCACTTAGGCCCACTAAGGTTAAAGTTAGGAGTTCTTAAAATGACAATCCTCGTCCTGCAGTGCGGCTAAACTACACAACTGTCACGCAGAGGATTGTTACGAAAGCCATTGATGCCGGGGCCACACCAGGCAGTCACACGGTCAATTAATGAGCGGGCGTTCAACTCAGACTTTGCCCTAAGTCGGTATTCAAGATACCCCATGGGAAACACTCTAAGTTGAGCGACGTGCGAGCCGAAGATCCGCTCATAAGTGTGCGGTTGTGTATAGTGTGGCGGCGCCGACGCAACAATCCTCGCCCCGCTATACCGAGAGAAGTGGCAGGCAGAGGAGAACTTCCATAGCAGGAAGCATGACACGATATCTCAGCGTGACCCAACGTGCGCGGCACCACAGGGCGACACTGACCTATTCTCTTGCCAGGTCACCACCTCCTCCTCCACCTCAACCCCGCACACATCGCCGAGCTACCGCTCTGTTGCAAGGCTGAACCATTCTCTCATGGCTGTCTCTCAGCTCCCCTCACCCCCTATCCACGAGTGCCCCCCCCCCCAGCTACTGCTTTCTCGTCACTTCCTCTTTAGAAGCGTAACGGGATAGACCGAGTGGATTCTCAATAGTGGGTCTGCTATGAGTGGAGCTACGAGTTCCGGTCGGGAAACATAGGTAATGCGTGGAAAAACATTTTTTTACTGCTATTATTAAAGGCAAAAATGAATTCATCTAACATTTAATGAATTAGCATCTATTCGGAAACATAAGTCAAATAATACCAGGGCATGCAAAATTTGACAGCATACAACATGAATGGGTCCGTAACAGATGAACTCTGGTAATAAAACAACGCAGATCTCACACGCTACTCAGAATAAACGAACAGTATACTGTAGTTGCACAGTAACCAAGTTGAATGCCGCAGCCACAAGATGCTCGTCGTGCCGATGACACATTAAAGTGGAAGTGGGAGGCAAGCATACCACGAAAAACGTACTTTATCAAAGTTTATTCTCGCCCACGCAGTTTGAAACACGCTCGGTAAAGCCTCCGTTTGCGAGGCAACACTGAATGGCCACAGCGACAGTAACGTAGACGATTTCCCTTTCACGGCGTAAATGACAGGCATGCAGGAAGCTCATGTGGTGGCGGATGAGAGAGAAAGAGACTGGTCGGCACGAGAGTGATAACGTTCGCCCAAGACCACAATATGACTGTACATCACGAACATACAAGACACTGCGCACAACAGGCTTGCAACATCGCAACATTTTTGTGGAAGAGCTAAAATACTTTATAGTCAAATCAAAATTTTACAGTGAGAGGATCGAATCCTTTCTACGAAAATGACAAGGAGACAAAGGCTTGCGACCTTCAGGCACAACCTAAGTCCAAGACTTTCAAAGCTGAAAGACTACAGCTACTCCGTTGACTCGTGGACTAGTTTCTAACAATATAGGATTGAGTACCTACTACACGGACGTCCCGTCGAGTTGCTGGGTGGCACCTGGTTCCAGAAAAAGCTCAGTTCCTTCAGATATCAACTAATTCGTAAGTAAGACACAAATGCACCAACAACAAAGAACACAAAGCAAGGGCTGCATCTGCTCGCGAAAGCAACTAGAGCAAGAACTCGCGTACCACAACCGACCGGTTGGGAACCACTGGACTACATCGAGTGTATATATCTACTTGGTACGCAGGAACTACTTCCAGCGGCAGTTTCAACAGGCTGACGCCCTCTTTGTTTCCAGGCAGATTTTCTAGAACATAGTTTCGACTCTAACTCTTTTCTTTACTATTAAATTATTAAAAAGTTGCGACTCAAGCAACAAAATAACTTTCCTAGGCACATTGAACAACACAAGTTGAACAAGCACTCTCTCATGTGTTGCAGGCTGCACTCAGCAATACGAACAACACAGCAGCAGCAGTACCAGAACGAATGGCCCAGTTCCATGAAGCGACGACAATGAGCTGCCCTAGCACGCGCCTGACATTTCACAGGTCATCGAGCCGGATGTTGGAATGCAGCTCAGCAGCGCCAGAGGCCATGACGAAGGCCGGATGTGAACGCGTTCCGCGACCGGACGTCATACGCCGACGGACGGCATCCTTTAACTCTACCGCGTGGTTAACACAACGCTTTCGTAGAAATAACCTTGGGAAATGATTGAATAGGAAACTTTTTCGGCATAGGATTAAACGAAGAGGGCGGTGACGGTATTAATATTGGACAATCATCCCACGATTTCTTAATGCAATTGAATGTAACTCATTAAATAAAGTTTAAAAGTAAAAACAACTCGGCACAGCTCAACAGTTGCAGCAGCCTTGGCTACAAGCGGCATGATAACCCGAGATATCTGATAAGCAACCTGAAATTTCGAGAACAGAGATCACGATATACGGCGGGGGATGAGAATGTGTTTATTAGCGCGTTCACATCGTTTTGCAAGAGTAAAATATGAAAAATACATAGTAAGCGAGCATATTCTGCAATTTAATATTATAAAAAGCGCAATCTGGGCATTAACATTTTATTTCAAAAATAAATTTCAATGATAAACTAAATCCGCACGCTAGTATCGAAATAACGATTGCATTTATGGCGAGTTCCCACTACAGTCCCATCAGTGATAATACCAACGATCTCTGTAAAAACGTAACTTTAAATACAAAATCAGCAACCTGACCTATTTTCCGCCTATTTCGTTAAGAGCAGACACCAAATAAATACACGAAGCGTTTTATCATATAAGGATATAAAAATTACTGTGAATTTTTGCTTCAGGTCCATTTTCAGCCAACGATGTTACCGTAGCGTGTGAAATTTTCCATAAAAATTTTTTCATTAAGTTATTCAGAAAAAATTGGGAAATCGTAACTTGTACTACCGTACCGAGCTCCATGGTATCGCTCGTCGAAGTGTATACTATGATACGCACAATTTGATTAACGGATGCGCAGCTCGCACCTCGTCTCGACACATATTTAAAGGTGGTAGCATGAACGACGTGCACGCCGCACACCCTCGTATCAAGTTGATAGTGCGACTACATAGTGTGGCCTCGGAATTAAATGCGCTCATTACTCCGGCATTACGCGAAGAAAAAAATCAATACCTTCAAATGGCAATTGCTTTGCATCAATATGGAAATCAATTTTAATTTTATTTAATAAAGAAATGCGAGGCTAGGTTATCGCTCCGTGGAGGGATGAAGAAGAAGACGTGACACGCGTCAGACAGAGCTTGCCTCAAGGTTGCATTCGAAGAACTCGGCTAGAGACACCTGAATCACTGCAATAATATTGCGCCCGCTTATCACTGATTATACCTGCTCAGATAATAGGCACACTGACTAAATGGCTTCACAAACAGACGCTGGGTTGTAACTGGAAAACTGCGCGAATCAACACATTGCACACTTTAGGACGACAGGTACCTACCTAACAAATATGTAAAGATGCATGCGTAAATAGTTAGACAATAAATTAAGGATTGGCTACGATCCTTCGGATCATGCGTATGGCGTGACGTTAAATTTCCCATATTCCAGACAAGCCGATCACAAAAAATTATGCGTTTGACCACCATACTGGATAACAAGGTCAAGAAAAAGTTGCGCGGTTAGCCTACAATGAAATTTAGCAGAAAACATATGCATAACGGAAGAAATGGTATCGTATAAGTACAGCAGTTTATGGCCCACCCTATATATATATTACATATTTCTCTATCATTCTAAACCAGAAGTAAATGCAAAAAAAAAAAATATATCAGGTCACTCAAAAAGATTTTATGTTTTTTGTGAGACAACTAACTCTACAAACTACATGAACGTTTTTTGGTTGCCAGATAGCTATAAGTCCTCAGTGTGCATTAAAAGCACAATTGCGTCCAGGAGAAGGGACCTGGTGTATGTGTGTCAAGGAAAAGGCGAACACAAGCACGGCGCAGCACCGATCAAGGATATCGCTAGTAGGGATTTAGACGAAAGACGAACTCTTTTGGATATTGTAAGAAAACGAGGCTCGCACGAAAGAAAGATATCACAGGGTCCTAGCTAGTCCTAAGCTGGGATGTTGAAAACTGCGGCTAAGTTACCTACACAGAATATGCACACAAACTCGCGTGCATAGAAATTATCAGAAAAGTACTCTGCATTTCTACTCATAGGTGGAAAGTGGATCTCGCTCTATATGAGGACGGCAGCCACCGGCTCGGAAGCCGCAAGTGGTTTCTTCCTCTATCTGTAGTGACTACTTCCATGGCTTTGGGGGACCAGCTAATTTTAGAACGAAAGAATGTCAGTAAATATTATGACTTGATTTATCATTTGCGTTGTAATATTCGTAATTTTCTTTGGGACGAAGCCGTTCTTGTGAGAGTGAACAGAGGCATAGGTGTTGTTACGCAATAGGTTTAAATATGGGAGGAAACTGGCTCAAATTGATAAGACGCAGAAAATTTTTGAACCCCTGCCGCAGCCCCCGTACTCAGCAATTCAAATATATCATAATCGGTATGAAAAATTTGTACTTATCTTCGTTATTGTATTTAACAAGCCAACTACGTTGCCCTTCCATGCATAATTTTAATCTGGCATTTCCCTTAGGATTAAAACTATTTGGTACCTACGTGCTAGGTATGATAGCCTATGCGTTGTGAGAGAGAGCGAAAAAGAAGAGACTGTAAATAAATTCCGAGAGTCAAGTTGCTACTTCACCAGCAGTTGCAAGCGTGCGTGTTCCGCACGAATAGGTGCTGCTCAGTGAGCGTGTGTGCTCGAAATTCTAACTGTGCACCGAGGTACATGACCATGTTCAGTCAGAACAGCTCATAACAGTTGAGCTGCTATACTGTGTCTAAAGGGGAGATTTAGGCGACTACAGACATCAATGGAAGATTAGATAATACGGTCCTCGCGTGTCCAGAACTCCGGTGTGTGAGTCAATTAATCCGCACTGACTGATTGCCAGACAGCACGGATTAATGTACGCCATGGAATTGCAAACATGCAGAGCTATTGCACAGTAAAAACCCCATCATAACATACATTTCTATTTCAAGGCAGCAGCCCTTTAACACGTACATGACAGGAACGGCACAACTCTCGCTGTCTCAACACTTCGACAGCATGCATTATTTCTAACATTTTAAAATACATTACTCGCTTTCCAATTGCATTTGGAGAGCAGATGTCTGGCAATGGGTATAACCGTTCGGAGCAAATGGCGATAGAGTAGTTTCAGGGACAAATGGCGATCGCATCACTAGATACGATCTCTATTTAAAACATTATTTTCGAAAACTTTCAATACGGGCATAGAAGCACAATGTATGAACACTGTGTGTGGAGCTTAGTTTGTTTTTCGATTGTCATTAGTATATGTGCTGGTTAGATATTACTGAAAACGATCGCCATTTGCCCCGAATGGTTGTACATTTTATAGAACCATATGCTACTTACATCAAGACACCTGGAATCGATGGGACTCATTCCTCTCATATGCAGTGCAGAGAGGCTATGAACTGTGAGCAAAGAGTTGACTGTGCAATAGAGTTAGTAGCCTAAATATAATAAGTTAGAAGACATCGACATTCCATATTTATCGGAAACATATAAAACGCAATAAAAAATGGAGTGGCTGTAGTTAGTAGGTACGGCAAACAGCACATCTGCCCTGAAATCACCTCAGACGATTTAGCCCTTTCTTAACATGGTCATGCTATGTTCAACAAGCGTTATTATTATATAGGTTAGTTTACACCTCCCTAATCCAGTACAACTTGGCTGTTGGGAAACGGGAAAAGATAGAGGCACACACAGTACGTAAAGAGAAACGTGAACCAATGAACGAGTATGTTCTCACATACGATCAACGCGCACGGGTACAGCAAATCGGGAAAATTACGAAAAACGAAGCAATCCAACAGTAAGAATTACACTGGCAAGAAGTGAAGCGGATACGAAAGAAAAATGTCCTCGAAAAGCTTATGTAGCGAGGAAGTACAGACTGATAAGAGACGGTTAAGCCTACATGGACCACTATGGTTGATAAACGTTCCGAATATTATTCCTATGAGAAAACGATGCTTGAGTAGGACCTCAAAGGCTTCATATAAACAAAGAGGTAGAGCTGCGATCAGATCAAAGGCACAAATAGTACAGAAGAGGAGTAGGTAACCAGGGTTCCTGAGTCGGATAGCACAAATCAGACTCTTTGATCCAGTTAGCTTCGAACTCCTGGATCCGGTTAGTTTCAAACTCCTGGATCCGGCCAGCTTCAGACTCGGATTCCTGGATCCGGCCAGCTTCAGACTCGGATTCCTGGGTTTTAAACTGCCCGGCCCCTACAGACTCTGACTATCTATAACCCAAAGCAGCAGCTATAGGGCTAGGCTGTGCAGGGGCTCCAAAGAGAGCTGCACAAGAAGTGCACAGAGCAGGTAAGTAAGAGAGAAAGTAACTGCACGGCTCATGGCGTACCTGATGAACCATGGATGCATAGCGACCACACCGTCAGCCCAGTGCTGGGTCTTCGATCCAGCACTTATAGCAGCTAGTATAGTGTTAGTAAGTAGTAACCATGATAATATAATTGGATTTAGAATTTACCTATTCGTGCAAGGAGAAAGTCTGTGAAAATCAAAAGAATCTGACGCATGGCAGAACGGGAGAGACAATATTATGTCCTAGGGAGTGGCATAAGCCTCCGTTTCAACACAAAAAAAAACCATCTCACAGAGGAAGAAACACGACACACAGGTACAGAGCACCTATGTCAATACAAATGCGGAACCCATACATGAAGGTGTTCCGACACAGGACAAACGCTCAGGGGAACAGCAGTCAGCAAGCCGAGAAGAAAAGGAAAAACAGATCCAAGCATCACGAACATAGGCTAGGTGTATGAAATGGGAAAGAAAAGAAGCACAGTGGGCGCGAAAGAAAGACGTCCTGAAGGACTAGCTTCGACTTGGGTACCTAGAGGATCCCCCTGACGTCGCAGTTTTTCAAATATAGCATTAGCGAACCTAACTAACCCTATGGCCCATCGCCTGTCCCCTGAGATGTGGGAACGATAAGGCATGCATCGAAACAAATGAGAGTTAATGATATTAGGTTGTATTGTTTGTTTAAACTAAAACCCAAATTAAACGAGCTGCAGTCGTCTCATCCACTCAAGATAGTAATTGGTTAAGTTCTTATCATTTTAGGGATTTTATGATGAGTGTATTAGTTCATTAGTTTACGACTGTGTGCTTATAGCTATGTTGATTTTTATGCATTTGATTTGATTCCAGATTGCTGATGATGGCCGAAGAGCCGAAACGTTCATTTTTAACACAGACTAGCTTATCTGTAAATATGTTTTTTAGATCGTTAGTTTTCGCCCTAATTTTTATTTTAAAACAGATGAGAGAATATAGCTTTAGCTCCACACTAATTCCTGTTCAAGAAACAATAGGTACGCTGCTTCTTTACAGTGCAGTCGTATTAAGAATACAAATAGAGCTAAAATTACTTTCCATAGTGCTGGCTCTAATATTTGAAAGCCTGTTGTTTCAAATCCCTGTAAGTTTCAGTGTTGTTAACTTACAGGACTGCGGAGTTGGAAAGTAGAGGCAAAAGGATCCGACTAGTAAGTCAAGCGGGAGTCGAACTCTTGCTGACTTTTGACTCCATAAAATAGCCTATCAACAAGGACAAACTATAAATTCTCTACCCTCTACCAACTCCTTCAATATAATAAGCAGGAGTCTGGCTCTGGCTCATACACCCAAAACCCTCAGACTCCAGCTCAAGCTCTTCCGCAGTCTTTTTTTCAATAATCGGTGAATGCGAGAAATACAGCTACCTGAGCACTGTAGTTCGAGGTAGTAGCACACAAGGGTTAACAATACTACTGTGCAATACAATGGAGGAAGCAAATATGTAAAAATATTAGTACCTACGTTGGAATTAAGTCAAGCGCTAATTATGAAATTTGTAGCAGGGTCGCAACTAGGTACAGCTTAGGAGGATCTTAGAGTTCAGTTTTCAATAAAACTATTCCAACGAAAATTGCTGCACTATAGAATAAATAAAATGGCTGAACACGAATTTTTGTACGAATAACACTATTTTTGCGCAAGCAAAGTATACATATATACACCAGACACAAAGGTTAAGAGCAGCGTTTCCTGCATAACCGACCCAGTTAATGCTGTAGGAGCGCGTGCAGAGAGCGCGCATGGAGCAAGGGCACGGCATGGTGAGCAACATACTTGACCCAATTACACAGGAGCTGCGCGGCGTACGCAGAGAGCGTGCGTCGGCGTGCGAACGACGGACTCCGTCGCACTCGCAACCAGCGCCACCACGACAAGGCCGCGCAGCACCAGTAGTTGTTGCTTAACTGATCTTTTCTAGTGCCGTTCGGTGGTATATCCATGGTCTGGATGATTAGTGTACTCCTATAATTTAATGGGCGATTATCCTAAATTTCCCAGGCGAAGAACATATTGCACTCTATAGAGGAGAGGTAGTACGGTATAGTGTACTCTTAGTGTGAGGTTTCACCACTAAGTGCGATCCATTTCAGACTGAGATCATTTCTCAGTGGCAACTGACAAACGGCGTCCTACCTCTAAGATAAGTTACAAGCAAATGATGGCTCTGCCAATTAAAAAACACACACAAAAAAATCACTGCGTATGCTGCAGCAGATCGCACACGGCAAGTTCGCCTGAATTAGCCATGGATTTGTTAGCGCGGAGCTTGGTTGTCCACCCTCCGTCAGTAGAAGTGAGGCAGGCCGCAGTTGAAAGGAAGCGCAACAAAACGTTTCCGCGACGGTGCGCCGGGCACTCGTCATGCGCCGTCGCCCGCCGCCTCTACAGCAGCGAGTGTGGTGGCATTTCCAAGAAGAGCGATGAGATGTCGCAAGTTTCGTTCCTCCAAGTCAAGGGCGTTACAATGGGCACCGCATTCCTCAGAGATCAGCCGGCGTCGCAGTCAAGTAGGTACCAAACAGCAGAGCAATAATCAGCTACGCACCCAACCGTAAGCGAAACTTCACAAGAGTTAGACAGCCCTTCAACCCTTTAGAGTCAACTCTATACATTTGAGGATGTTACGACAGTGAAGGTGCTGCAAATAGTACTGTTTAACTGAGACAGAGATTATACAGCTTTTCTTATAACTGACACTGAACATCTACGGTAAAATGGTAGAAAAATAGCATGCGCCACCACGGATACGTCCCGATGTGCTGAAGATACACGCAAATGGCACTATAGCAAACAGCAGGCAAGTAAAATAATAGCTTGCGGAAACGGTGAACAGCGCCGTCGTCTACAAAGAACCAACACAGTGAAATATTAAGGGTCTCATAGGTTTCCGAACACCGCATATGTACTCATTTTCCAAAAATACAGCCAAATCCAGCTACAGGCCTACATGTTCTTCTACGCTCCGACCCTTGTCATAGCATTAACCTATGCATTTCGAGAGCAGAAAAGCAACAGGAAGCGCTACAAAATCAAGTTTTTAACATTACGATATGTATCGAACAAAAAAAAAAAGGCCTACCGTCTAACTACTACTAAAGGCGGCCATACACGTGCAAGCTATTCTTCAAGCTTCGTGATTCAAACAAAACACTGATTGAAACACAGACTGATGGACTACACACACGTTCAAGCTCTTATTTCAATATTTTCAGTATAACGCGAAACGTGAGCTTGAACACACCCACACACGCGTACACTAATTTTTATCATTTTATCAAAGTTTTCAGAACGACACGGACGACTTCAGTTCAAGCTTCTGTAAGCCTGAACCTTGATGTGAAAGTGCTCCACACACGCTCAAGTCGGCATCAGTGTCTTGCTGGAACCATGAAGCTCGAAGAAAGGCTTGCACGTGTATAGGAGGTTACTAAGGAAAGCAGCAGCAAACAACAGTGCCGCTATCAGCAACCACTGCCCAAGAGAACATCAAACAAACACAGGGCAGCAGCACGGCACAATTCAAGGATGCCCCGTAGAGCAGCAGCAGCTGCAGCAGCTCGCCAAGCATGATCCAACCACCAGCAGGCAGCAACAGCAGCACCAGCTCCTTGAGCCGTCCGATCAATAAGAGCAGCAGCGGCAGGAGCGCCAGTGCTGGTGGTCGCGACAGATCGCACATCAACGAGTTCGAGCAAGGGAAAGACCAAGACGTTCTTGCAGACGTTGTTCTGCGGTCTAAATCAGAATTTTTAAACTTTGGCATGATGATTTGCTATACCATACGGCAGGAGTATCACGCGCGACTTAACAATGAACCCTCGCTGGAAACAAACATATTCAAATTTTGCTGCAGATAATGGGTAAACTCTATAGCTTGTTATACGTTTGGTATAAGTGCCAGAAAATGTGTAGAGAAAATGATGCTCTATACATCGGGCTTTTCATTTTTAAATCGACCCAATGCTTTTTCTATTATTACAGAGTGAAATCCGTACACTTTTAGCTCTACCATCTCTGGGAAATATATCTCCTTTTTTTACTATCAAACTTATGCCTATATATATTTAATGTTTTCTAATAGGGAAAAAGCTCCTGAATCCAATGGTACCAACGGTTTTCCTCTATAATGAGAGAAAAAAAAAGCTTATGACCAAAAAACCGTGAAAATCGGTACGCGCCAATTTTTCTATTAGCTCTGCTCCCCCATAGGTACCGGTACTTACCCCTACCCCCCTTGAAATGGGGTTTGGCTGATACAGCTTGGCGAGCTGAATCGATCGGTATATAACAAACCTATGTTTAAAGGGCTTTGAGGCGCGCCAGAACACTGGATGAAATTTCATCCACCATCACAGTGAGAGTTAACAAAATGAGAGAGAAGTCCTTCAATACGCCACATCCTGGGGTTCAAATCATTACGCTGAAAAGACTATAAGAATGTTTGTTGAATACCTATACTGTACTGGAATCGTAGATGCGTCCAGAAGAGAAAGAGACGAATTCAACTATGGCACTCGATACGTAATCCCTAATCACACTGCATGGTCCAAATGGGCATATTTATGTAAAAGAACGTTCCTTCAAAATAGTACACTGCAGTAGAAGCGAGAGCACGTCGAAGCAAAAAGAATCATTTCGGTCATTGCAGAGATCACAATATTGAGAGTACGCATGCGGCACAAAATGAACACTTCTCGAATAACACTGCACAAACATCAATAGCAAGGCGGGAGGTTACTAAATTACTTCACAATCTACCAGGGCGTCAGTGTACTACTACATTCAAAAAATAGTCCCTCAAGTCACGGCAGGATTGTACACCAACCAACTAACTCAGCTGGAGAACGACCCCACTCAGAAGTAATTGAACAGGCAAATAATAAGGGTAGCATCGTTGACAGTAGTAATTCCAGCAAACCATACAGCAAGGAACAATACACAACTGACAGGCTGACTGATAACGCACTGACGTCACACGTACACACTACAGGCTACATATACATAAATATATAATAAATTTGCGGCAACCCTGTCACCCTAGTTACATAACATAATGATGTCATCAGTGCCGAGCTTTAGCTAGAGAGCGGCACCTCCGGCAATAAAAAAGCAACGTTCAATTTGCTGCAAATATAATAACAGTTCCTTGGTCGACAAGCTACCAAGTCGCCCAGCCGAGACAAAGAGCGGTTACAAGCTAGAAAGCAGGAAACTTGATGGAAATTCAAGCGGACATGATGACGATAGTTGTAAGCTGGAGCGGAGACAGTGCAGAAGGAATGCGCTGACCAACAAGTTGCTGATGATGACACACCATGAGTCACTCCTGCAGAGCCGCCATTCAAGCAGGGCATCGTTCCAAGGCGCCTTTCTGTGACCACCTTGCGGATGATTCTGCTGATTTCGCACGATCCGCGCGTTTTTGTGACAACTTTTGAAGTGATTCTGATAGCAATCAACCGTGATCAGTGATGAAAATTGATCGTAGCGTGACTTCCTCTACGGGCTAATCATGCGTGATCTAAGACTGATTCCAGCAAAAATTCAAAATCTGAAATGCAAGTTTGTGATATTTTCTGATGCTTAGGGATAAACTGAATAATGTTATTATGATTTTTTGCAATATTGACTTCATTAGTATTATGCCTGTGTACTTATGTTCAAAATGTTTTAAACACTGCTAGTTCACTTATGCATTGACTTCAAAATCAATAAAGCATCAATGGAATAACAATATCTTAGTTTGCAGCTTCCCTGGCTCACCAAATTAGTTACTGGAGAGTAAGACGAAGGGACATTCGTAATGTCGATATGAAAGCGAAACAAAAGCCAGAGGGTTGCCTCCAGAGAAGATTAATGCGCATTCGAACAGCGTCGTCAATAGCACGAGTGGCAATGAATGAGCAGCAAATACAAGGAAATCGGAAGCTCGTAAATAAAAATTAAAGGAAGAACCGAAGCTAATTGGACTTCATTCTAAAGAGAAAGTACCAAGTACGGTATCGGCGGGGAAGCAACAGGAAATGTAAAATTGAGAAACTAGCGCTAAAGTAGCAAAATACGTTACCTGCGATAATACGGTACATCGCAATACCGATTATTTTTTTTTATCAAGAATGAACAAAGAGTTTCAGTTGAAAAAAGAAGTGGTAGTTTCCCTTGATCCGTGGACAACACAGGCGGCCAGATCTGTTGAGCAGTAAGCGGAAACCTCTCTTACAGCGCTAAACTTCTAAAAGTTCCATCCCGTCCGTATGTGCCAACTTCATCTATAAAACGGCAGAAGGTCACAAGCCGCCTGAGATCGTCACGAATATATTGCCTGCATCAATACGTGCGCAGCTATTAGGGTTGTGGAGTCGGATAAAGTCCGACTCCGACTCCTGATGCTCTTATTTATCTGACTCCTAATATTTCCACGAGATCACAGACTTTGCAAGCTGTTTAACAGTAGTAGTGGTGCCGCACGATCCAGCTACCGGTACAAAGAATGCGTCACCTAGCAATAGTACAGGCACTCTTGAGTCATAAGATAACCTAACCAATAATTACCACTAACCAAAAGTTACATACCCGAAATTGAAAAAAGGGGCGGTTAGAAAAACCAGACCTGCCCTCCCCTAACCTACCCGAAGTTATGAATGAATCTAATCCAACTTACCCGAAATTAGTTCGGGTTTTCCGACAGTCCCTACCGCCTAAAAAGAGCGAAAATCGACCAAACGTAAATTCTAAGCGAGGGTAAGGGACGCAGCGCACATTAAACAACAAGACAGAGAACTAGGCGGCACGAGAGATTCATTTTGTCACGCTGCTGGTAGAGCAACGTCACACGAAAGTGTAGGTAACGTGACACCTCAGGGTCCCGGAGTTGGATACGCCACGTCGAACCCAACTTCGGGGCAAGGCACCCTGTAACTTCTTCGCCCCCAAGCACCACCGACTCGATAATTAAATGGCCAATTTTCCCTTTATTCAGTCAATTCGAGCTCCAACTCCAGCCGCGACTTTTGCCCCTCCCAAAATGTCGGACTCACACCGTCTCAGACTCCCACTTTCATAAGCCAGCGATGCAATCTCACGTTATCACTGTTTCGGCATAAAAGTATCATCGATTAACAGAGTTGGAGCAATACAGGCTAACTTCATTACCTTTAACTTACCTGGAACGGTCATGTGCAATGGTTTCGTCATTTACGATCGAGTTGCAAGCGTCATTTCGAAACCGATCAGGCAGGCCTACCTGTCAGACGGTTGACATGTCAATTGTGTTCCAAATTACCGAATTATCAGTCGTTCCAAGAGTAATCTAATGAAAATATGAATACCGACAACACGGCACAAAGAGAGCGAATCCAACAAACGATTGTGATTGTAATTCCAGTCAGTTCAGGTTGACTACGCGAAGAGCTCATCTCGGTTGAACTTTGTCAACCAAAGACGTCTTTGCTACAACTCAATATACTGTAGTCGCAAGTTTATTGCACGCAGGCGCGGCTATGAGCAACAATTCCAAAAAGTCGTCTAGTCACAGGCACAGCAAATGCGTCACCTCACAGGAAAGTGGCCACTCTGACGTCACAAGACAGGCAGAGCTTGCGTATTGCGTCAGAAGACTGCCGTACGGACGTGGGCACTTGGACGTCGCAGGACCGATAGAGAGAGGTTTGACAAGACACCCACAGCGTGCGTATTGCGTCAGATGACCGACCATACAGACGCCAAGGCAGTTGCTGTGAGGAGTGCACTGTACTGAGCAGAACTTACAGCACCTAATACTTATTTACACGCTTATTTTAACAATGTCTAGAATAACTATTACGTAATATTAAGGCAATATATAAGCCAGTAATGAATAAAGAGTAGAAGAAAAACGCAAATAAAATTCAAGTAATGTGAAGAACAATATCCTTACATGCAAGTCATGATGAGATATCGTAAGAAGTAGTCTAGCACTTTTAAATGAAAATGCAAGAGCAATTAAAATGCTATGTGAAATAAACCTGCACTTGGGAGTCTTTCGTCGCTGTAAAAAGACCGCATGCAAGCAAGCGATGTACGCACCCTGACCTTTCGCTGACGATATTTTAAGATTTAAGTAAAGGTGACGTGTGACATACTGGGAAAAAATCAGTGTAGGCTTGGAAGATACGATGCTCATGTTCGAGGAAACTAATGTAACAGTACATTCTGGGAAGAACGGAGTGGAGAGCCCGATATGGCATGAGGCCAATCAGCAGCGATGGCGTCATCAAGTCTCCGCCACTCACACGCTGCCACGTCATACCCGTAGCTCCACCCCAACACTCCAAGCACAGTACAGTAAAGGAAGTAGGGAAAATCTGTTAATTTCGGGTGGAACCGTGGCGTCACAATCTAGGCACGCCCTTTGCTGGAGCAACGGGCCAATAGCAGAGAAGAGGGCAATGGTAACGGCCGGCAAGAAAATAATGCTCATCGT
>LQNS02277997.1:3326401-3338371 GCA_001587735.2 Parhyale hawaiensis | reverse complement strand
GTTCAGAATATGTATTAAAAAAACATTTTGCACCTACAACTTTTTTGATTTAGGCCCTAGTTTTTGAGATAATGGGGTTTACATAGATATGTTGTGCGCGTTTGATGGATTTACGTGATCGATCGATCGCGCAAATCCATCAAACGCGCACAATAGATATATACATGTATATTTTGGAAATTTCAAACGAGTAGAACTCGATGAGTTTTCATGCTAGAACAAAAACAACGACAGTTTTGGAATCCTTGACACATTCCTAATAAAACTATAGNCGATCGCGCAAATCCATCAAACGCGCACAATAGATATATACATGTATATTTTGGAAATTTCAAACGAGTAGAACTCGATGAGTTTTCATGCTAGAACAAAAACAACGACAGTTTTGGAATCCTTGACACATTCCTAATAAAACTATAGAGCTGGATTCTCCATTTTTGCCCTCATAATGTTTTTATCACAGCTCAAAACCGAATCCCTTAATAGTTTTTTCCCTATATTTTAGTTAGCGATTGCAACGAAATAGAAAATGGAGAATCCAGCTGCGATAAAAAACTCGTTCTACTTCTACTGTTAATGTATCACAGTGACCGTAAGGTAGGTATTCTACACTGATACATCCATATGTTCTGGCATTAGCAACGATTCAAACGCAAAATCTGCAAGCTTTTGCTCAGGATTAATAATAGCAAGCTATAGAAACACTATTCCAGCTCCGCTTAGGAGTTTAACTATCGGCTGCAGATAACAAAAACTCCCATGTTACTCGAAGTGTACTAGAGCAGAGGTTCTCTTCACTTTTTTTCAACAAAGGACCACTTTCATAACAGAAAATAAGCTGAGGACCTCCTCACACGTGTTCCCCAGAAATATATACTACATATATTGTACGCACTGAACCACAATACATATCAACAGTCATGGAAAACTGAAAAATAAATACCTTAACTGAGAAGTGCAACTTCATCTCTAATGGGCAATTCTGGTAATATCAAAACAGAAGACAATTCAAATAGTGTGTGATCCAAAGATCAGTGCTCTAAAACATCCACGAGATTCCCTTGAATAATATTTTCAGAAATTCCCTCATCAATATCAGATGTCTTTTGTTCATTATGATGAGAAGGATGGGCCTGTCTCCCAGTGTTCAACTTCTCTATCGTGCGATGGATGGATGAGAGGCATAGTCTAAGGCCATTTGCCATATGCATCCGAGCCCTGTACTAGGTTTTCATGGCTGTCGAGGCTGAGAATAAAGCCTCGCAGAGATAAGAAGTGGGGAATGGAAGCAAAACCTTCGAAGTGGCAGCAAAGAGTTCAGGATATTCCACTTAAATAGAAACCCGAAAGTCTATACCTATGTGCACTTTGACGGAATCGGATCCTATGGCTCCCATCGCATGGCAGTTCCAACAGTTTTTCCTATGCCTTTGCACCAGTGTTGCCAGATGACTCACACGGAAATCGGCTGCATCCACCGTTAAATTCGTTAAATTTTGCGGACCACCTGCCAAAGCGCGACGGACCCCGTGCACTTTGAGAACCCCTGTATCAGAGAACATCAGAACGATCGACGAAACACTACCTCACTGTTGATGAATATCTGTAGTATCATTGGGGCAAATACTAGAGAATTCACTATTAGGGTATTAGCATAATAGTGGAGGGCGGAAGATTTGCTAGCGCTGTGGGGGCAAACCTGATGGCATCGAACACATCAAATAGAGACCACAATACCTACCAGGCTACATAATTGGGCTTCATGGGCTAAGGATTACAATGAATCATGCAGTTGTTATTAATTTATTATTACGGTAGGTGTGATGTCTTGCATTAACACCACCGTGTCCAGTCAGAGAACGGTCCTAACAGTGATACTTGGAAAGTTCTACGTTTTTAGTAAGACATATTCTCTAGCGTATCATAGCACATTTACTTCCCAGCACATCAATAATACAAAGAAGTGCCTCAAATATATTAGTACATAAAATCCTTCTGGTACTGTAGTGATGCGAAGGTTTACCGTATGACAGGGTCGCCGTCTCCCAAGGCGCCCTCTAGATGGACGACATAATCTCGTTTTTCACAAATTAGGCAAGTACAACGTTTATCAACAAAATTAGGGCACACGCAATTCACAAAGATGATACACCGTTAGCGGATTCAAGCGATCATCACCATGTGGCTGAAAGCCAAAACCCATTAGATTTCCATGGGTACACTGGCTGTGACCGATTCGTAGCCTAGTCGGCACAATTTCATTCCCCATTCTCTATTAGATAAGCAATAAGTTTCGAACGGGGTATCTGTATTTTCCTTAGCTTGTTGTTCTGAATTGATCATCTCTGCCTGATACAAAACGATAATTTGGTATCAGTAACAATAAACGTTCGTACTTACAGCTTAATATGGTGCAGTATCTTTAGCAGGCTGCATTGGTTCGGGTTACAAAGCGAATATAACCTACATATTAGCAGCATAGAGGGTTAGCTTCTAGTCGACTAGTGCAATACCTTCTTGGATATTGACGTGGCTCGAGTTACAGTAATAAGAATGCACGCAAACCATTACCTTATACAATTAAGAGCAACGGCCTCAGAAGGCTATCAAGGACATATCAAAGATCTCCGGCAAGCCCCGTTTGCTAACAGGATCTCCTACCATCCAGAGTCGATGGACTCGCCATGCATGCACACACACTAGGCACGCGCCCACGCCATCACGCACAGCAACGATAAACCGATCTTGTATGGCAGGAATACTAATACAGCATGAAGATGATCCTCCGTTCGTGATGTGATCCCCCAAACAGCAGGGCGAACACTGCTCGGTCAGACAGAAGGGAACTTCGTCCGGCAAAAAGCTAATTCTGTGCACTGTTTCGCGAACAAGATGGGTAATCTGTTTTCAGCGGTGTGTTCACTGCACGAACTTAGCTCGCAACGCAATGAACACTACCTATCTGACAAGCCATCGGTTTTTGGGCCTTTCTACGGATTGCTTGCCGCTCGCACTTCGCTCCATGAGCAATAAGCAACGACTGACCAACTCGTTGGTCCATCAGTTTTGAGAGTCTCAAATTTAGGCAGAATAGTTGCAGTAGCTAGGGAGCTCAATGACATGCGGTTGGCGTTCACGTTCACTGTGGTGTCCTATTCAAACAAAATTGCTCTAAAGCGAGCGGCGAAACCAAGAACTTCCTGCGAACATTGCTGACTTATAGGGGAGCACGATCGATCATCCAGAATTTATAATCATGTTGTTCGAAGACCTTTGCTCACCCGCGTAATGGGGCCGTCAGGGTACGTGACGGCGCCTCTGCACTAGATAGGTACTAGCAGGGCGTCCTTTGGTGATAAAGCACATCTAGCGTTTGTTAGTCAAAAAATATACTGGATTGTCTTCAAATGCTATTAGGCTGCTAGTAAAGCTTGCTCGATGCGCCCATCCGCTTTGATTATTTAAAGCGAGGCCCACAATTGATCGAACTACCGAGTAGGGTGAAACAGCTATGAGTCGTTCGTTTGAAGATGTCTTTACCGTCGGTAAAGCAGTGTCAGCGACCATCTGCCAAAAGGAGGGGTGGAGTTTGACTTAGCGCAAGTGTCAGACAGAAGTCTTTCGTCTACAACGCTAATAGTTCAAACAAACTGCGGCCTCCCAGAGGGGATTTATCTGCAGCACGAATTAGTGCATGCAGGTTTCTTAGCTGTGGTGCACGGTCAAAGCAACTTCACCTCCGTCTGTGAAGTTATCGNAGCGCAAGTGTCAGAAGTCTTTCGTCTACAACGCTAATAGTTCAAACAAACTGCGGCCTCCCAGAGGGGATTTATCTGCAGCACGAATTAGTGCATGCAGGTTTCTTAGCTGTGGTGCACGGTCAAAGCAACTTCACCTTCGTCTGTGAAGTTATCGCCGTGATACTTTACCTTATTTGGAATAAGCAAACATCCAAAGAAAGTCCACTCAACTGGGTTCAAAGGCCCATAGCGGCCTTTCAACGATCAACTACCTACTGCCTATGCAAGATACGCCTATTTCTTACGATAATATTACTTTCATCAACCTCGACAATCAACGTGAAGTTAACTGCGCGGCATCTGCTGAATAGTTAATCCTCTATGACCTGAATTTCGACATAGAGTATGTGAAGATGGGCCTATGGTAGCCGACGAAGTCTTCCGCCCCGGTCATATAAGATTAGGGCACGGATGGTTCAAAGAGTATCACAAAATTTGCACGTGTCTATACTGTTCCTAGCAACAAGAGGAAGCCTGGCACCAAAATAGATGAGTGGTGTAGACAGAAATAGCAGGGGGAACGGGATCGCAAGTGTAATGTCATCCTGCACAGGAGATCAATACGGCCGCCGTGCATGTGACGCGACCTCGACCCACTCTCGCCATGAAAGAGCACAGCAAGAATGTTTGAATCGGCCACGGAAAGAACGGGAAGGCCGTGACGAATAGAAAACACAAGGTGGTGGGGATTCTCCCAAAGGCGACAATTCCTCTGGCTCGGATGGAACAATGTTGACTGTGGTACGGGTTCATCGAGAGTGCAGGGAACAGCGAAGATTCTCCAACATCGCCGGGGGAAATTCCCAGGAGTGCAAGGAACAAATAACAGGCTCTAGACCTCGTTGACCAGGGATAATTTTTCAGATGCGTGCGGAGGTCCCGTGCTTTGATATCAGGCGATAAAAATGCACATTCGAAACTTTGAAAAAACACCCAGCAAACTGAAAAATAGCTTGTAGAACACAGCCGATGTTGTCGCGTGTTATTGAACATAGACACTGAGAACCGAAAATGGATACTGCAAAAAAATATATGGGAGTAGGGCAGAAATCTCAACACCAGAGAACATTTAACGGAGGATTGTGCCAGTGACAAGGACTCACCGTACTGTAGAGTGTAGATGCATGCAAAAGAATATCCAAAATTCTTCGTATCCAAGTCAAGTGGTCAACCCACCTGACACAACAAGAGAATGTGACAAAAGGCCAATTCCTTCTTTCAGTTTCTGGGCGAGAAGTCATTCCTACAAATATATGGTATACAAGCATCAACACAGACGCGACCACAATATCATCACCTCTCTCACTTCGTTGCATACGACAAAAAATTTGATTTATCTACAGCAGTAGTATCCAGTCACACAATCTCTCTCATACAACGGGTAAAGGATTTGAAACAGCAACGCGTTACTGCTCCCAAGTCGCAAGGGTGCACGGGACAATACATTTAACCCTCTGGCGGACTGCTGAAAAAACGCATTATTATATACTTTGTTTAACCTCTGTAGCCACAACTCAGGCGTTTCAACAGAGAAACTATGCACTTAGGCAGTATTCAAATACCGCATAATGGGTAGGCGTGGTCAACGTGCGCTATACGAGCAGGAAACAAGGCGCAAAGCATAGTAGGAGACATTCGAGTAGCCGGCTTCTTTTACGGCCTTCCACACGAGAGAGATGAGAGAAGTCCCGCGGACTAGGTAGTACGCTGCCTCGATCGGCGGCCCACCTCGCGGAACAGAAAAGGAAATAAAGAACCTACCTAATTTTACAAAACTAAAATTGTCAGCAGGAACTGCGGCCAGATGCGACATTTCCTGCGGAAAAGGTACTCGGGTTTGCTGAAAAAGGCCTTCTCAGGCATTGCGTTAACGAAATAGGTAATCATCTATGGACACATGCCCGGTAACGGGTTAACCATGTAAGGACCAAATAAATGCGATGTTTTTTTAGGGATAGCCCTATTTAAAACATTTTACGAAGTCCGTCGGTCTAACAGGACTAAATTGGAGCATGGGACGATGAACCCGAAGAGGAAAGAGTGAGTACCGTACCTACAAGAGTCTCTCGCACCATTAACTTTTTCTCTCATACGCTCCATACGTGAAGCATTTCAAATAGTTATTTCTACGAGAAAGGTAGATAATTTCATGAAAGAAAGGACTAACTAGTAGGATCGGATCGTACGGGAGGCACGAGCTAGAAGATTTGAAGCAGCCGCGTATGAATGATCGAGTCCTTTAAACTATTCCTTCACTGTCGAAAGGGTGCATGGGTCAGAATATGTGCGGCAGTAATGCGCCAGACGCACGTGAGTCTCAGGAGCGACCCCCACAGGGAGGACACAATAGGCTGGCACCGTGTTGGCGTGGCAAGAGGGACGGCTTGGCAAGCCTCTACAGAAGGGCGCGAGCCAACTCCTAGCTTACGTTTTAGCCTCGATTTTCAGACAGCTTCTCAACATAAATCCCGCATCAGAATTCCCCACGAAAAGTACAGAGGTAAAGAACGACCAGATAAGGGTAAGTACGCGAACTCAACTGAATCATAACCTTTTTAATTCAATTCCACTAACGTCAGAGCCGGGAAATATATCCGCGCGCTCTATTCACAAACTAATATGCCTATAAGAGTGGGCGAAGAATAGTTTAACTGGAGCCCATATGTAGTATACGAGTTACACCATCAGTGAAAAACAGTGCACCATTGGGCGAAGTCAGTCATGTGCCACAGTGCCAGCGGTGCAAACTTAGCGCCTGTCAGACTAAATTCGCTATAGGACGGCAAAGTAACTTCCGACCCTTTCTTGACTCAAATAGAACGTAACAAACTAACTGCACAATTAGCAAACAAGAGCGACATACCTAAGTAACATTATTCGAGGAACTACACCAGTGTTTCCATTTCAACTGTCAAATTTTTATATAGCTACGTACCAAGTTTCTCAGACTTTATCTCAGCTTTTGTGACAAGTCACTAACAACGGAACCGAAAGAAGATGGGACATGTTGATCTCGAAATCACAGCTACAGACGCATTAGAATGTTCCGCTAAAGGCGGATTCACACTGGAGACTTTCGTTTCGTTGCCGTCACAGCAACTCGCTTAGGCTAACTCGACGCCGCTACAGAGACAACTGATATAGCTAGATAGTGTAACGGCATAATGCAACATGTTGTACTATTGACGGCGTCGGAGTGAACGTCTGGTGAGATTAGTTTTATACGAAGGCAGAATTATATGCCTTCGAGATAAAGTAGCTAAATACGTTGGACAAAAACTGTTAATCTGCGTTAAAGAAACATTTTGTGTCAAATTAAAAAACACAACAGCGCAAAATATGTTTCACATGTCATACAATTCTGCAGCGAACTACATAAGTACAGATCACGGCGTCACAAGTCACGACTTTACAGCTTACAACGGCTAACATTTCACAAACCAATCAGACAAAAGTACGAGAGTGCATGTTATTAGCTAGTCAACTACAGCTGCAACGGAAATGAGTGGGTAATGGATTAGGACAACCTTGCGAAAATTATGAATTTTCTCAGCAAATTAAACATTTAAAATAGGTACGAAAATTATGTTTCCGAACCAAACCTTATTCAAGTAACTAGGTACCTACTTGGATGAGGCGTAGGTATCATAAAACATCCTACCCAGTAGCTACTACGGTGACTGTTTTTTCAAGGAAGCAACAAGCAATCCAAAGACTATTTTCATGCGATGGAATGGTTTCCTATCAATTTAAAGCTGATAACTCTGTTTCTGGGATATTGAATTAGGTAGCTTATTAAATATAGAACGCAAATCATAAAAGCATCGAATGTTTCCAACTGGGGTATAGCACATTGTCAGCTTGTCACACACCCGGCTGCACTGTCGTCGTTCACGACGATTTTGCGTTCAAGTAAGCTTTCCTGCGCTCGTCACTACTACAATAAACACTACCTAGCCTAACCTAAACTTACCTAACTTAATCTGCGATGCAGCGAGCAGAACACAAACTTAAATGCCGCCCTCCCACACACGATCCGCGTACACAAACACGCATACAAATCGTCGCGAACGACGACAGCGCCACCCAGCTTGCACCGCTTTGCCATCCAAAGTAGTATGTAATCTTTTTGACAAGGTTCGCTATGAGCAACATTGCAATTGAAAATGAGGAAGTAGCTGAAAATAACTAACCTATAACCACTATTTGAGCACTGCAGGCTGATTTACTGAATAGCTATATCATGTAGAACATTCTACTTAGCGGCAACAGGCCACACCAGGCACAGTTAAGTGTGAACACGGTCCTGTTCGATCGTCAATGTTATTCACTGCACGACTGATAGGGATAAAGGGACAGGAAGACTTAAGTGTGAAATCGCCTTAATGAAACAAACAGCACGGCTTGGGATTGAGTAAGAGTTAACAAACACGAAGCTTGCAATCTAAGGATAGGTCGTTTAAAAATTCATCTACATGACAAGAACTACCATCATAATAGTAGGCCTTGCTACATGATAACTTTCTCAAAGGAACAAAAACGTCTGCAACAGAACCTTCGAGCTTGAAAACTGCACATTGATTTCAAACCAATTTATTATCGGATGGTAAATTCAATACAGTGGTCTAAATTCAATACGATAAGCTTCTCCTTGGACAATTTTCAAACTGAATGTAGCATAACTACTTCATTAGGTTAATGTACCTATAACAAAGCAATATAGATATATTGTATGTCACCATTTCTTTATTCTCAGAAGCCATATCTGGATACAATGATGTTTACGTCAACCAGGGGAGGGGGAAGATAAGGGCCACAGCGAAGGAGTAATGTGTCACACGCGATAAGATACATACCATAAACTCTGCAGTGCTACCAATCACGGCTATCATAAAACCACGAAGCCTTAAATGTAGCTAGGTACAAAATTTTCGGAAGGTATATCCACACCAGGGTAAAGATGAAATTCGCCACGTTTCCAACAAAACTAACTACGTGCGAGCTCGATGTGGGGAAATAAAGTAAAGCCACTTTGCTTCGAAATTCACTCTTACGCACATGAGCTGAGAAATTTAAGTCAGCACACTTTGCGCTCGTTAGCCTAGAGAATTACTCCGTAACATACCTTTGTAGTGTGCTCACAAAATAGCCGTGACGAAGGGAATTTTTATGAAAATCTAGCAACAGAAAGTTCTCCTTTACAAGCAAGCGACAACAGTGGTTAGCTAGCTATTAAAAGTGTCAATGATCACCTGCAGGAGGCTGTAAAGTTCAGATAGGGAGACATAGACCACACCATAGTGTATGGTGTGGTCTTTGTGAGAGAGAGAAAAAAAAAAAGAGTGTAGAGGTGCTCGTGGATTCGTCTCATTATTTCTGCATCAGACAGCTCTCAATCCCAACCTTCTCAAAGCCGCACAGAGTAGCTACCTACTTCATCAGTAAAAATCAGTTCATAGGTAGATTTTGGCAATAACGTATTCGCAGTGTAGAGATAACCTTCCCAAGGATCAGAATTGCAAAACGATTATATTCTTATATTAATCACGCTTTTGTTATTTCTGGATCGAACTGTACAATTTTCCTATGGAAGTCTTTGAGGTTTGCCGTTAATCTCTCCCTCCTCAGAAAATAAAAAAAAATCGGTCGAATTTCAAAACGATGCTATTCAACAAAAATCGGGTTTTAATCAGTGCATCGCTGCAGCTGTCACAGTTAGCTCCGGTACCTAGCTACCTGATGCAAAGCCTTTGTTTTACTTAAGCTCGAACAGGCATGTAACAGAACTCGCTACTGAGCCCGTTCAAAAACCAAATATTACCCCATGGGTGGGTTACTGCACAGGAGAGGCATTAAGACACTTAGCTATAAGGTAACTTGGGTGAAGTACTTACGTTTGCTAGGTGACTCTGATGTGAAGTGTGCAGCAGCAGAAGGAAATTAAGCAGCAACACAGACTCACTTCACTTGCACTGAGTAGGTACACTTCTAAAATGCCCTTAACATGCACTCCTCAGTTAACACTTATAAATTGAAAGTAGACCAAGTAAACAATCGTGTAGCTATGGCAGCATGAGAAAAACACTTAGTGACTTGACAATTATTGCTCAATGCTCACAACTCTCTGAAACTCTAACACAAGCATCAAAATCTGAAACAAAACACAATGGTGATAATAACATGAGACTGCATAGTCAATAGATGATGGAGTATTCTCAAATTTATCAACAAAGATTAAATTCTTATCATTCACATACTTGTACAATGTAAGCAAGAAACTTTGTGTGATTTTTATCGTGAAGCGTCGGATAGAAAATAAACTAGAGAGCTTTCTGAGTTAGCTTAGCTACTTGGTATAATAGTGTAGGTAGGTACATAATAAGCACCGTTTCCTTCTCTGAAAACTGCACCATGGCCAGTAACCTGTCCAAAAGTTCAAGTAATTTCTGTAATGCTTTAAAATAAATAGCTAGTGGGCCTATATATTATGAGGAGCCAAAATATAAATGAAAATACCTATCAAAAACTTCTTACACAAAAGGCTTGGATTGGCAAATCAATAAAAGATAGAATTAGGCCTAAGTATCCTGTAAAATTCAATACCGTATGTTATTCATTTGTATTACACTAGCTACCTATATATTCACCATGCAAAATTTTCCAATAAGAAAAATCTACTGCTGAGCAACTTTTGGAAATAGGAAAGATAATAATTGCAAAAATGAAAAATAAGGGGAGAAATACTGAAAGCATCTTTAACGGTGCATTTGCAAACCCAGTTCTGTTTTGTCCTTTCTTTCCTTAACACTCAGAACTGGTGACATTCAGAACCAGGTATGAGACATTAAAGAAAGTGTGAAATTCAGGGCATTGCAACAAGCACACTCAGCAGTTGTATGTGTAGTGCCTTCTTTTGCACGTGGACACTTCGTTTTTTTCCTCCATTACCTTGAGGTAACTAAAACATAGGCCCTACTGAAGAACTGGTACCGTACTTCTATCATTATCTTCCAATCAAAATGAGAGCGCAGAATGATTTAGCTACAATACAGTCGAAGTATTTTGAAGAATTTGACCAAGTTCATCACCGAGTCTTGGTCATACAAACAAAATAACTTATTGCAGCTCATAGTCAGGATACCTAGCCCATGTAGCTTAGTACTACGCTAAGCTTCAACAAACAAAGAAACTACACGACATGAGATACAGAGGCTGCAGTTAAATCGGCTAAAGCTCTCAAGGTCGCTGTGCTATAAAATACTTGCCAAGCAACACCTTCCTCTGAATAATAGGAGGTCCAATGTAACACTCCTAGCAGCTATATATCACTAATAATAGAATTTTTGGAATAGAAATTGCCTAGAAACAGTAATATCATTATTTTTAAATATTAAAACTACTCTAAATAAATGACAAATTTATAATGATCACTGACATTTGGTCTTTCAATGAAAAAATTATTGTAAGTAACTATCCATGACAGTTATTTTTTATTTAAAAACACCATGACAAGTAAATATCACTGAAAAATCTTTCAATACATAATGGCCTATGAGAAAATGCCACTGACACCAATATGATACCGTACACCATTGCCTAGGTTTCACAAATAACAAAACGTTTGTACTATATTTCAGACTATGAAATTCATCGGACCAAGCACTGGCTGCCAGCCACTGGCCACTAGTTTTCACCTTAAGTACCGTACAGCACCCCTAGTAAATACCACTTCACATGTTATAGCCTCTGGAATTACGTTGACACACACCGTAAGCCTTCGACTGCATCGTTGTGTCTGTCTATACATATAAGCAGAAAATAAACTCAGCTTCGAGTTCTTATTCACTGATATGATACCGTAGCCGAAATTTTTACCAGCGACGCCTGCTAATCAAGTGGACTTGATGGCAAATGTTTAAATAAATCATTTAGTGCACAACGGGTGTCGTGTTTGCAAATATAACAACGAAACATTCGGATGTTTCGAAGCATGAATGTAGCGCAAAACACTAACGTATAGAACAAGGTAACAACATAGTAAAGGCCCGTTTACACTGCGCGACACTTCTGCCGTGAGCCGCCTCATATGAGGCGGGGGCTCTCTCTAGAGGCTCATATGAGGCTGTTTCAGAGTGTTGCAGTGTGATTCGCTCTGAGTGAATCGGTGAGG
>LQNS02277997.1:3309688-3322300 GCA_001587735.2 Parhyale hawaiensis | reverse complement strand
TGATTTAAACTGAAGACTTGTCAAGCGTACTTGACCGTGTGGAGGCGAAGGGAAATATCACAATACTTGATGAAATACTTGATCAAGCATACTTGTCAAGTTTACTTGATCGTGTGTAGCGGCCTTAACAATCATGAGGAAACAAGCAAAATTTAATCGCCTCACGGCGCAGAATCAGGCCGCTACACTGAACTCGACAGGAAATAAATTACCTATATACATTACGGTATATCGTGCATCACAGTGACACTGCTAGAGGCTAAGTAAGGAAAGATAACAGGGTATGTATTAAGGATGTGCGCCATAGCTGATGAGCCAAATTGTTGCAACTCATCTAGTGCGTCATAGTAATGTGGTGACAATAGATGTCGTCTTCAGAAAGTAAAGAGTTAACACGAGGCACGAAAATGTGGCATCGGTAGGCACAAATTTAGCGTTTCACGAGCCAGTCACATGCTCGCTCGGCCCACACTCATGCCAGTGGTCTACAATAGGTAGGTACGTACGCTCGACACACAGACCTTAGTGCGACATCGCAGCAAACGCTCCTCGCAGTATCAATGAGATTGTCACTGCGCTATGTTTTTCAGCCTAATGAAATTCGACGCATCATGTTGTTGTCAACAACGGGAAAGGAAACGGAGTAAATCACGAAGGCTTTTAAAAGATGGACAGCGTGAACAATTGCTATCCCTACCTGCAGCCGATTTTGTCAGCGAAGGCCCTAGGACAATATGGGCGTCAGCGACACTTTTTAAAATATACAGGAGAGTCACTTAAAGACGATGCACTGGTGAGAAAAAAACTGGCTATGCAAAGAGCCCACAGGGCGCATCTCCACACCAACTTGGTGGTGGTTGTGGCCTTCTTGCGCTAGCACTGCAGCAAGTGCAATAACGCTTACATTTCCGGCTATGTGATTGGTCGGAAAGGAGAAATGCCTTTCTTGCACGGAAATAAGATGCGTCTCAGCCTTGCAGCGCAATAAGTTTCTAAATAATTGACTTTACATGCGATTCTCTACCATTTCTACTGAGATTTACGCCTTTCTGACTTTACAGAACGACAGATCTCAATCTGTACTAGCAGATGGTAAAAAAACTACTTTTGAAAAAACCTGTTGCTTACTCCCCTATCGATCTAGGGCACATACAGCACTAAGGAATGTTCCAACTGTTATGCATGCAAATATCGTAAAATTGGTGACGTGTAGGTGACACTCGTATACATGAACATCCATGAGTCGCATTAGATACCGTAAAAAATAAAGAATATCAACAAGAAGAGATGGAGTCGAAGTTTATGCTCAAGTAAATGGTGGATATGCCTTATGAATGACAAAAATAAACACCCCTCCGCACAAAAACAAAAACAACGAAATAAGTAAGGGTGGATAAAAGAGTTTACGCAGCGACAATACGATGCAGAAATCCATTGAGTCGCTCTCGACTTAGAAGTTTGAAGGGTGGCCGGATGTACAGCAATATAGGCAGACTATTATATAACTAGAGCACTCTGAGAGCGCATACCTACGCCAAGCGAGGCAACAGTAGCAAAAAATTCAAATTGGCTCTGAAACCATAATTTTCTTTGTATAAACTCCAAAATCTAATCATTTGTGCCTTTTGATAGTAATAACTGTAGTAGTAGAAACCTTTACTAACGATTCAGTAGCACACTGCCTATATCGCGCCGAACTATTCCTGTGTTTAGCCACAGACGCGTGCGCTGCCAGGACGCGGAATTTATCACATTTTATTTATTATAAAGTAATGGTAATAACAGCTTGTGCAATTTTCTTGAAGATTCGTTCATAACTTTTTTGAGTTACACTGCTAACAAACGTTATGACAAACATGAAAAATATACTGACGAACAAACCGATCTGCACCAAAATTTAATCATCTAGCTATATCTTTTACCACTACTAACAACCCCTACAAATTTCATAAAGATCCATTCATTATTTATTGAGTTATTGTGCTAACAAGCATAAAATTAAAAACAGAGACAAACGATCGAACAAACTGATCATTACCCAAATTTGGTCATTTACTCTTTGTTATATACTTAACAACTCATGTTAATTTAATCAAAATCCATTAATAACTTGTTGAGTTATGACATTGAGAAAAATGAGGCAGACAGACAAACAACAAACAAACGGACGGGCATATCTTCATCAAAAGTTAATCATCTGCTCCTCCTAACATACCTAACAATCCTTTTAAATTTCATTCAAATCGGTTCATAACTTTTTGAGTTATCTTGGTAACAGACAGACAAACACAACGAAAACATAACCTCCTCGGCGGAGGTAATTATAATACACTTTGAGCATCCTCCCTACCCGCAACAATGGTGATCTTATTACGCCGGCCACACTAAGCAGTCGTACGCTCAACTAATGAACAGACTTTCTTCTCACACATCACTCAGCTTAGGTTAGGTACTTTCTAGGGGTAGCCGAGACACAGACTCCACAGCATACCTAATCATAACGACGCCCGCTCATAAAGTTGAGCATGCGACTGCATAGTGTAGTCCCGATACAAGAATAAAAAAAGTCACGTCGTTTGTCCAATAAAACAACAATACCTGCATAATGCATCACCGCGCAAGGGGGACATCAGTAAGACCAGTAAGGAAGTGAAGACGATCAAGTAGCTACACTGAGAGCATGGGAACAGCAAGTCAGGAAAAAAGCGAAAGACAAGAGCAGAGCAAATATCTGTAATACTTTCGGTGGGAAAGATGAATAGGAGAAGATGACGGAGGTGGGTTGTGGTGCGGGGAACAGGTTCTGCAACGTGGCCTGAGCCAAGGACACCCAAGCCTGCCTGGCATTCCTAAGCAGCAAATTATGCCTCCCGCACTACACTGCCTACCTAGCTAAGCCTAACCTCGTCCATGGAACAAAAGGAACCAGTAGGAAGACAACTACATGTTGCGCTTTTATAAGATTCCTCGTTCAACACGTCAGTCGAAAATATTTCGATATAGCCGATAACGCGAGCAATGTACCTACCTGAACCGATTCCATAGGCTACCTGTTAATAACGAACTGCGACCCAGCTTGTCTAAATCTTGACCAACTTGGAATGATTTCCAGGGTATTACCAACCTCGCAGGAGTGGAGACTAATGAGTTACAATTTTCAAAGGCTTCTTACAGGCAACCAAACAGGAAGTCCGTCCCACTGTACTGAAATACGAGAGATATTGATGAATCCAGACCGAGAAAAGGGATCTCCTCTCCTAAGAGCAATAAATATAAAGTAAGGGTGTTGGAAACAAAGCAAATTGCTGAAAAATGTAGCAAGAAAACACCAATGAATTTTACATACAAGAAATAGAGGATTTTCCATCATAGCCATTAGTCTACAACAGATAAGATAGCAGGCAGTGACTGACCAACAGGCCCTTTCCTCAAGAGCAACCGGGACGCAAGCTCCGGCCCTCTATGAGCTATTGCCACTATGTCAAAAAATCACTCAGACAAGAAACGAAAAGAGCATAGGTTTAAAAAGTTCTCAAAATAAAAAGTTAAAAACCACTCAAACACGGCCCAAGAGGAGCAGTGGTTTCAAAATTCTAGAAAGAAAAATACTCAGTGACAGAAAAAACACTAGAGAAGCATTGATTTCAAAATTCGCATAATAAAAATCACTTAGACAAGATACAAGAGGAGCATAGGTTTCAATATTCTCAAACTAAAACGTAAAAACAGCACAAGTAAAGTGCGTAGCGTCTAACGCCGCACAGACAATACAGAAATCGATCAACAATGACAAAGTCCTATCGCAAAGCAGCAAGATAACAAAATTGATAAACTGGTGGCCTTCTAGACGAGCTGATGGCGATCACAATAGAACCATGACGACCTAGACCGATCACTATGATCAGGCTTATTATTATATACGACCGTCCAAGCCTTTCTAGAATAGCTACATCGGTGTATCATGAGAGAGAGACATGACGTACGAAAAAAAAACGAGGTACGGAACTACAGACTGACTCATAATACACAAGTTTGAGAAACACTTGTCACAAAAATATAGATAATATATCTGTATGAAACTCAATCGCGTTACTGTTACAGCAATAGGTTCACAGGCATGACTATGATGGCGCTTCAAACAAAACTAGAACAGACAATGTAAACAAGTCGAGACCTCCCACTCAGCTCGCGAC
This sequence comes from Parhyale hawaiensis, assembly GCA_001587735.2. NCBI lineage: Eukaryota > Metazoa > Arthropoda > Malacostraca > Amphipoda > Hyalidae > Parhyale > Parhyale hawaiensis. Next base: position 3,318,107 of record LQNS02277997.1, on the reverse strand, counting down.
CCACCAAGTCCAACCTCAGTGGACTGGATGGAGAATAGGTGTAAAATGCAGAAAATGGCAGGGGTAAACTAAATTAAATTGGCAGAACCCCTGCCCAGAAAGCCTAGGCAACACATAAAAATGGTTCTGAGCAGAGAAATGCTGGGAAAGGGACCGTTAGCCCCAGATAGATAGTTTCCCCCAAAAAAAGTCCGGACGGACAGACACACCAACACGATGAAAACCATACAGCCTTGTGTATACTCAGCGGGCTGTATTCACTACGCTGTGAGCCCCGACACAAATAATTCTCCCCGTGCCTCGCATGTTCGTCTGTATGACTCGTCTTCAGCGTTATACTAGAAAACTTTATATTGTTACAATGACTTCGTTCGCGACCATATGAGAGGCCATTGGAATCATGTTAAACCAAGCAAGTACCATAGTCAACGTTAATCATCATTGCATTATTTTAAAAAACAGGTGATTGCAGAAGCTAATAGAAGTACCGGTAGGTATTTTATTTAGCTGTATAGCATCAATGCTATCGGCTTTATTCAGAAATTTGTCAATACAGTACGCAGAACACCTCTAAACGTAAGACCACCACCCGCGAGTCCAGCAGTGTTTGCACATTTCACACATAAGCCAATCCACCAGACTGCCTACACGAGATTGTGATGATAGTTCAATTCCTTCTAGTAGTTTCTAGGTGGAAAAACATATAGATATACACACAAACAAATATAGACACATACAGAACGAAAACATTACTCCCTCTCACACTTCGTTCGCGGGGGATGAGCATGAGCGCAATACCGTAATGATAACGTTGACTACGGCGTTTAGCACAATATCATTCCAAGAGCCTCATATGCAGTAACGACTGATAAATTCTCAGACCCGAGATGCACCAACTCTCGGAAAATTTTTCACGGAATGTACTCCGATTGTAGATATGGTTAGTTATTTTGAAACTTGAAGCCCTAATTTCAAAGTACAATGGTGGTCAAAGCGAGGAAGAAATAAGGAATATGAAGAATGTCGAAGCATGGAACCTATGGACCTACAATACATCAAAACGCGCATGGGCATAAGTGGAGAAAAAAGGAGGAAGAATAAAGCATAAAGAGACCAGTAAGAGTATAGAAATAGTTATAGTCAGAAAGCTAAACGATATCACACACGAAAGAGCAAGGGACATACAGTATGTAGATAGAAACGTGGGAACCCATGCACGAAGGTGTTCCTACACAGGATCAACGCGCATGGGAATAGCAAATAGGAAAAGAAGAGGAAGAACAGAACAAAGCATGAGCAAGTAGGAGTACGAAATCAGGAAGGAAGTAAAGCGGGCACGAAAAACAGACGTCCCGAAGGCCTAGCTAATGGCCGAAGTAACATAGGCAGGCTGTACGAGCCCCAGGGGCGCCGGACCGCACTATCGTCGTTCACGACGATTTTGCGTTCAAGTAAGCTTTCCTGCGCGCCACCACTAAATAAACACTAACTAGGCTAACCTAACCTAACCTTCTCATCTAACTTGCTAACCTAACCTTCTCATCTAACTTTCTAACCTAGCCTTACCTAACCCAACCTAACATTTCTAACCTTACCTAACGGGTTTCTATTTTTTATTTTCTTTTTCTCTTTCGTCGTCCGTTTTTTCTCCTCTCGTTTACCCAATCCTCTATATCCTACTAACATAATGGCAATAGCTCAAAGAAGCCGGGGTGTTAGTCCCGGTGTCTCTTTGGGAATGGGCCTCTTGGTTCGTCTACTGCCGCCTATCTAATCTAATCAGCGATAGAGCGAGCAGCGCGGCGCACCAACTTGAACGCCGCTCACACGCACACGATCTGCGTACAAAAACACGCACACAGGTCGTCGTGAGCGACGATTTGTGTGCGTGTTTGTGTACGCAGATCGTGTGCGTGTGAGCGGTGTTCAAGATGGTGCGCCGCGCTGCTTGCTGTATCGCTGATTAAGTTAGGTTAGGTTAGGCAAGGTTAGGTAACGTTAGAAAGGTTAGGTTGGATTAAGTTAGGTTAGAAAGGTTAGGTTGGGTTAGGTTCGAAGGTAAACCTAGGTTAGAAGGTTAGGTAAGGAGGTTTGGTTAGGTAAGGTAACGTTAGGTTAGGTTAAGTTAGCCTAGCTAGTGTTTATTTTAGTGATGGCGCGCTCAGGAAAGCTTACTAAGAACGCAAAATCGTCGTGAACGACGATAGTGCCGGCGGGCCGCACAGACACCAAACTCGCCAAGCGCTATGTACGTTTGAGACGATTCTGTGTGCGCGCATCACTGTGCGTGCGGGCAGCGTTCAAGCTCGCGTGCTCGCTGTATCGCAGATTATGTTAGGTAACGTTACGTTAGGTAAGGCAAGGCTAGGTTGGGTTACGTTAGGTTAGGCTGGCAGTGCTTCTCGTGGTTTTGACGCGACAAGAAAGCTTACTTGAACGCACGAACCGTGATGAACGCACACAGAATGGCGAATTAGGCGCCACTGCCGTCGGGCCCCATGACATAGTGTATGGGAATAGAGAGACGCTAGTGAGCACGAAGGAAAGACAGCTTGAAGGCTTAGCTAAAGCTATGATAACTGCTCGCAAATATTATTGACTCCGAATAATTCATAACCTTGTTCTTCCAGTGTTCTTGAAATGGAACGTGTCTTTTACGTAAGAATAGCGTGTTCTAATGTAGTGAACAGTGGAAGGAAATAGGTTAATGCCGAAAGTGGACTTTCATTTCTGGTAGAAATGGCAGTATCAATTGTGTCCAAATAATTGCAAATGTGCATTATTGGGTTAAACCAAGAAAAAGCCAACATTCTTTAAACCCTTTCAAGAGTTGAGAGGTGTAACCGGTAAGAAACACACACATACACACGAAACGCTCATGTAAGGGAGGGGCCTCAACGCATCACTAACTTCACACACACACACGAACCTTTCCGACAGCGGACGTCGACCTCCCATCCCAATCTCGATCGCCCAGGCATTCTTTGGAGCGCTTCGCTAAGCCCAGGAGCCACACGATGATTAGATAGCGAACTAGGAAGCGACAGATGAGTTGAAACATTACGCTGTGTCACCATGCTACAGGCTAAGACTTGCGCTCGAAAAATATTTTTCGACTTAGTTATTTGAATTACTATATTTTCTTTTGTATCCCAAGTAGCCAAAAGCATAACTGTACCTACTTCTATGAAGAAATGACAATGAAGATAGCCATTGCTTCAAATTTTCAAGAGCTACAACCACAAGTGAGTGCGGAAAAAGTACATCTAGTTTCGCATTAATAGAAAAGTGCACTCAATAGTAATCAATACGGACAAAAAATTTCCATTGGTTCTATGGGGCAGGAGTACAATTAAACGATTGCGGTTGGACTGGCGCAAAAATATATATGTACTGTAGCTCAAGCCTTCCTAGTGCTTGCAATGGTGCCTGAGGGAGTGGACACGTAGTACAGTATAGCTAGATTAAAAATATACGTGGAACCGCACCTAGGAACAGTAAAATGAGCAAATCAGGAAAGAAGAAAGAGAACTGAGCAAAGATTGTCAGGCAGATACGAAGTAAACGAAGCTAAGAAGGCCCACAACACAGGAGCCCCGAAGGCCTACGTAAGACACAGCTCTACCCCAAGACCGCGACTCCCATCAACGCAGAAAGTGTGAACCTAGCTAACCTAACCCCATATGGCACATCCTACGTCGTCTGAGATGAAGAAATATTTAGGTTTCACTGGATCCACAAACAATGCCACATACATATATAGGCCTACATCAGTAAAATTTGTTGCCCTCAATTTCTCAAAGATTTGAGTCAAGTGCTTATAGGACATGGAAGCTTCGAACTCGAACTTCATGCTATTAATATTTTCGCGGCAATGGCATGTGTCCTCAACAAAGGAAGCTTGAACGCTAAAATAAGATTTACTTCATTTGACACGATATTTTTTATCGTGTATACGCTACGTTTTTAACCTGGAGTCGATCACTAGTGAATCTAGGCTACCTGTAGAGCTAGAGCTATACCCTATTGCAGCACTAGCATACGACTACGGTACTCGCAACGCATCACGGACTGTAGTAGCAGGTTAGGAACTTTTACTAGCGCTTCAGTGGCACACTGCCTATATCGCGCTGAACTATTCCTGTGTTTAGCCACAGGCTCGTGCGGCGCTAGGGCGCGGAAGTTTTCTTATTTTACATATTATAAAGTAGTAAGAAAAATATTAATATTATTTATTTTATATACAGTATATGTAATTCACAAAATACCGGGCAGAGCCGTAGTTGATGATAGCATTTATCGTAATTGGTTCATCATAGTTTGTGGTAGAAGTTACACCTAGTAAGATAAGTCTTAAGGGCATTTCTATTAAATTGGCCGCGAGGTCCCTCAGAAAGCATTCCTCGAAGGATGGAGTCAGCACCTCGACCATGCACGTCCGGATAGCAGTCCCTCCGCTCGTCGAAGAAAGTGGGACACTCGGCCACTAAATGCAAGACAGTGAGAGGTACGACGGAGCCGTTGCAGTAGGATTGCGGACGCCTCATCCGCAGATAGTCGTGAGTAAGTCTCGTGTGCCCAATACGCAGTCGGCATAGTACGACGTCCATTCGGCGGTCGTCACTATTTGACGAGTACCACTGTCGGACGGTTTCTTCGATTGTTCGTAATTTATTATTTCTCTGCGCCAGTCACTGGGATAGCCATAGCGCGCGCAGGTTTCGCTTGATTAGTGAGTAATAGTCTCGGCAGGGGACTGCACGATTTGCATCACGGACTGTAAGTATGCACAGCTATACAGCCATACGGTAGTATAAAAGTAGCTATATGCAATTAGGAGACAGCTTTCGTTCATTTAGAATAAAAAGTATAGGCTTCCTCTGTAACACCGACACCACTGTGACGGCATCTATTACAAAATCACCTCTGATTCGTTATGACACACAAATTCATATCCATGAAGTGTTTTAAAAAGCATAGCAAGAAAAGCCGAGAATGATAAAGAAAGCATGTAAAGAAAACAGATTAACTGCAGACTGCCTAATCAGTCATAAGACTTAGCTCATTGAAAAAAAGTTTCATGAAGGTAATACAGACGAGAATACTGATGAAGCTCAACAACGCTGGGGAGCACAAAATACGGGTGATTTCACTATGACACAAAGATGACATTCATCACAAATCACGATAGCAACGAGTACCTGCCGAGTCATGACTCACAGCAAAAAATATGATACATATTATAAGAATATAACATAGTCAAAACAATGTAATATACACTGACGTGTGTTTATAAGTTTCTGTAGGCCTATCTATATATTTGTATCTTTCGAATCACTCTCTCAACGAAATAGGTGAAAAATAGGACAGATCGCAGATTTCGTAAATATGTTCCACTTTGATGGAGATCGATAGGCAAATATTAGACCAGGTTGCAGAAGATGGCCAAGTTGGAATTCTTATCCTTTGAACTGAATGCACTTCATGCTTAGCCAATGTTAAAATCAGAACAATCAAGTTTTTTTATAGCTTCTCTAAGCGCTACCATGGAGTCTGCTTTTTATTACTTTTACCTCCGACTGAAACTATATTTGCTCTCAGTTGACCATGGACCATTAAGTAGATGATCGACGAAACACAGGAGAAGAGATTCTTAAGGTGCATTAGCGCAACTATTATTTTATATCACTTTGCTTTCTTCCTTTGAAGAAGCAATTTCTGCCTAAATACAAACATTTCGATGTACTGAAGTGTCATCCTGTATAGAAGACACGCGACGGAGAAATTAATTAAATTCAGTGGTGCTTCACTGCTTGCAAATATAAACCGATTTTTTTTTCGTATCGTCATCTAGTAAGGAAGGAGTGTGCTGATCAGATGATATTCCAAGCGAAGAAGACGAAAGGACGAAGAGTAGGGTATGAAAAAAGAAACGTGGAGCCCCTGCAAAAAGGTGTTCCCGCCCTGGATCAATGCATATGGGCTCCAGAAAGTCGAGAAAGAAGAGGAAGAATAACACACAGCATCATGAATCGGAGTATGATAATAGAATGTAGATAGCTGGGCACGAAGAAAAGATATCCAGAAGGGCCTCACAAAGCTACAGCTGCATTAGCCTACCTACTATGGGCTCCCCTGAGAGGAAAGGGAGGGTCACGACTCGCAACATCGGATAGGCGGAAAAATAACTTAACCCCTATGGCAAAATTAGTACCTTGCACCATCAATAACTCCGTACAAACGCTCGAGTCTATTCGTTAAGCAGTTGTCCAGCGTTACGAATTAGAGGAGTTCATGCTTCCTCAATTAAACTGGTTTGAAAATGTACATTTCGTAGCAGATTTAAAGTACTAGATTAAAACAAGATACGCAGGCGCCGAAAGGGAACGAATAAACAGAGGTAACGGGAGACAGAGACGACTAGGCGTAGCACGACGCGCCACCGTTAGCCGCCTAGTGAAGGTCGGAGGGAGCGACGGGCCCCATACAGCTGACGAGTAGACATAGCGGTACGAAAGGGACATGGAAGGAACGCACGTACAAATGTTAGCAAGGCACCTGTGCACATAATATACGCGCGCGATGGCAACGCTGGAGTTGGATGGTCACTACGGCGCCAGTAGTCATGAACGCATAAGCAACGAGCTTCCTTCTTGTGACGCCTACTATCTTGTGGTTGTGCAACTCAACCCAGTAACACGATAGCAGGCAAGTAACAATATATGATCCCTTCTGTGACGCTCTTTCAGTGGAAGAGTTTTCAACCAAACGGTTAACGGTTGATGCATAGGTACTATCCTTTTTTTTTGACAGTACAGATATTGGTGTTTTAATTAACGAGAAATAAAGGTTTACCTTGTGCGTTGACGCGCTGATAACTGATACAGTAATAAATTTTTGGGCCTTTTTAACATGCAATTGATGATGCAAAGAGAAAGAAGGAGGGGCAGGCAGACGATCCATGGTAGTGTACTGAGGAATTCCCCACACTGAATCAATACATATAATTAGGCAGTTATGAACCCATTATTTGGAAGAAATCAACAAACTAGCGGCAAGACACTCGAAGACAGCTACGTTACTCGTAGTCATCGAACGTTTATTGAAGCGCTTGCGCACCAACAGTCCGCTAGAATAAGTACACAACAATTCGTTCGTTACACGCATTTTTCATCAGTTTTAAACCACCTTAAAAACGTAGAAATTGTACAACAATCAATGTAGAACCGAATATGGTGTGCCGACAACACGTCAGGGGTTTCTCAATTGCACGTTATAATTGGTCACTTCCGCACACAAGAAATAATTTAGTGTTCTTCCCACAAAGAATTTGCCTTGCAAGGCAGAATCAGTCGCTCATCCGTAAGACCTGCCACGATAAGCTGACAGTATCTCTGACGCACGAGCGCATCACGACAATTCCCTACGCTGAGAACAATGAAGCGAGTTACTGGAAGTGCAGCTTTAATTAACGATAACAGCGCTTCACACGAAAATTAATTGCCAGCCGATACTTGACACATATACAATCCCTAAAGTGATGCTCGAGTATTTGAGGCAGTTGCTAACAATTCAATGTCTGTTAGTTAATAAATTTGCGAATGCAATCGCTGTTTGTACATGTTCTTGTTTTCCACCATGAAGTCGATGCTGTACCTATCTAAAGTAGTCAAATAAGGAAATAATAATGCAGTTAGTTAAAAGAAATCGCAACACGGGTTGCGCAGACATTATTGAGGGGCTTGAAGTCGGAGTCCGTGACAATGGGTTTATATTTTGGATAGGAGTTATAACCTTAGTACGTAGTACAAGGAGTCGACCACTGGCTAGACTCAGGCGTCGGAGTCGGTGCAATCGACCCCAATTCTGAGTACAACGTCGTTGGTGGTGATATAAATATTACAAAATTAATTCGCCATCGTTTGATACCCGAGCAACACTCTTATTAATACAGCTGAGTATAAGGTAGTATTATTCATAGACGAACGCACAGAGCAATATCAGGGAGTTCTTCACAAGCCACTTAGTACAACTTCCGGGCTAGATTAGTAGTCCTACACTAGACGCTGTCCATATTACTAAGCTAACGCTTATCATATTAGATCGCAAAAGGAATAGCGCATGAGCTGTTTTCCCAAGCCATCAACAACTTTATAGCAAGTCTGCGAAGTGGTGGACTGAATGAAACAATATCAATCTACGAAGTCCATGTCAATATTACAGCACCGTTTATTAAAATAACAGCATCGCAATTTCTACGTCACAAAAGATAAAGGCGCGCACGTGAGTAGTTTTCAAAAACGCAATTTCAACGCAAGTCGTAGACTAAATTAAATTTAGCAATGTCCATCTATGAAGTCAATGCTAATCTGACAGTAGCTACCTATCCTTTGTTAAATACACATCATCACAACTTGTA